>JAQFJA010000012.1:18961186-18984033 GCA_029874485.1 Naso brachycentron | reverse complement strand
GTTTGTAAAGTAAACTTCGCAAGCATCTCTCCGCACTTTCTCTTCATCCACTGACAGAAGTTCAAGCCTGCAGAGCAGCACAGCACATCCTGTTAGTCATGTAGATTGCAGATCCAAGTGTCAGTTGAAGAATTTTATCACACCAGCTGCCAGGATGGAAAGAGTTTTGAAGTGGATTATAAGTTCATCCAGTAAAATGTTTCTTTATAAACATGCAGAACTTCAGCAAAGAATGTGCAGATTGCCTAAAGAGGAAATGCAGCTTCACAGCGTCAGAAATGTCGTCATGACATGCACTTCTCCAGTCCAGTCGGTGTTGTTTCATCTGTATTCTTATCAACTGATACACAGATTGGACCAAAACAAATTCCTGAGTAAATCTGAAAGCACTGACTCAGAGTGAGGTTGGGAGATTTGTTTCCATGGCAACTACACAGTAGGCCTTGCATGGCTTCTCTGCATGTGTGTAATATCACAAAACATGGCTCTTGTTTCTTGTTTTTCATTTTAGGGTGACAGTAACAGTAAAACATCATTCTTTCAATACTCAGTCAATTACAAGTAAAGTTAAAGTTCCTGTGTTCAACATTTCTGCTTCAATTACAATACAGTTCTTGTGAAGAAGTGAATTACTACTGTTTACTGTATGTACAGGGTTGATGTCTTGTTTAAATTGTGAAATGTAAATACAAGAGTGAATGGTAGCTTTAAGAAGGTTGATTGAAAAACATGAAACTGTTCCTACAGAAGGAGTTGAACTCAAGCCACCTGTGTGAAAACGAGATTAGGTCAGCTTATTAGGCCATTTTTTAGTTTCAGTAGCTGTACGGTACTTGTTGCTAAAGTTACATGTGGCACCACTGACTGACTATGAGTCTACTATTAAATGTAATCCGCATGAATCTCCTGATTTGTGCCCAAAAAAGACATGAAAAAAATAAAAATAAAAAAATCTGTAACAGATTTGTGAATAGATTTGTAAAAGCTCTCATATCTTTGAGAACTGGATGTATAAAATTTTAATTAATCTGGAAAATGATATTGATAACAAAAGAATTCCACACATAGCTTAAGGTATTGATGAATAGTTTCCGCATTCCCGCCGTGCTGTAAGTGTATATTCTTAATATTGGTGAATGTCCTAGTGAAGCTTGGCTGAACTTAAAGGTGTTATATAAAACATCGAATAAATCATAAATCATTAATAAAATGATGATGTGTAATATCAAAAGTTTTCATTGTAGTTTTAAACCAAGAGTGAGTCAGTATATTTCTTCACAGATCTACAGTCATTCAGTGCACTTCAGTGCATTATTTTGGTTTTATGAGCCATAATATTGATGTTTTGATTTACTCTCACCGTCTTATAACTTTCAACTGCAGCAGACAACTGTTTTCTGTGAAGACCCCTAAAAACCATCTAATCCAGACATGTCCAAAGTCCGGCGTGAGGTCAGATTTTATACCACCTGCAGCTTCAGTCTTAATATGTATTATTTATTGCACGACAATACTGTCAAACAGAATTAATAAATCATGGAGGTTCAAGATGCAATACCTCGTTTCACTTCAAGGTGGCAGCACCACTTTGTAACTTCGCCTGGCTGTGTGACCCACTCCGTGACCCCTACCAGCTAATTTCTGCAAAGAGAGAAGTTGATGTTGAGGGCTGTCGCTTCCCGGAGAGATAGAAATTACAACATTTTTTCACTAAAACCAAAACAATTGCATTTGCCTAATTTGTCAAGAGACTGTTGCCATGTGTAAGGAATTTGATGTATAGAAACATTACCAAACAAAACATGCTAATGCAAGCTATCAGGGAGCGACTGTGCTAAAAAAGTGAAACAACTTGAAGTTGTCTTGACCTCCCAACAGCAGTTCCTTTAGCAGGCTCATGAATCAAATGAAAATACTACCAAAGCAAGCTACAAAGGGGCCATGCTAATTGCTAAACATGGCTGAATAGTTTTAAAAAATTGTCAGGAGGGACTGTTGGCCCTTGGGTATTTTCGCACGATTTATTCTGGCCCTCTTTGAAAAAATTTTGGGCACCCCTCCTCTAATCAGTTAGAACTAAAACTTAGCAACTTACTGTTCAACATACAGTCGTGAAGCAGTTATCAGCTAATTAGCAGCTATTTTCCTAAGTAGTTGGTAGAGAGATGAGCTGAAATGAGAGTGAACATTCTCCATTTGGGCAGAAAATTAAATTATAATGAATCAAAGATAATGTGTCTGCAGAATAAGAAACTGTTGGCTCACAAGTTTGCAATAATAATAATAATTATAATAAGAGCTGTCTCACTTCTCGTTGTGCTGCCTCCAAATGGCCAAAACACCAATTAATGATGGTTTAATAAAGCTAAAAAAAAGGAAAAAAAAACAACTATTGCATTTTCTATCCAACAACACTAATACATAACCTTTTTAACTGCAACATCATAACCGCAACGTCATACTTTATTCTTTGCACTCTATCATTAGTCTGCTGTTGTTAACAAGTTGATGCTCATTTCCAGATGTTTGTGAATGCACGAATACTGTGCAGTACTCTCAGTTATGCTGGAGAGACAGTCTGCCAAATTCTGGAAATATAAAAACGAACGTAATTGGTGTGTGTGTGTGTGTGTGTATGTGCGTACGAGCGCGGCTATGCTCACACAGTCTTCCCCTTCATAGCCTTGAGTACAGAATGCTGATAATATAAAAGATCCTTCGGGTCTTTTTAACTGTTACATAATAAATAACATTTGTGGGACGCGCTGTTCCAACAGGCACTGATGTGAAGTACTGGCATAAAATATTTAAGTACTACACATTTAAATTACTCCTTCAAATTTACCTGTTCTCCTGTAGGCTGAAAGAAACACTGAAGATTACAACAAAGGACTGTTTTTCTTGCATTTTATTCCTCCCATATTTTCCTACTATTACGCTTTTGTTCCTTTGCTTTTCACAACAACTGTTCATTTGTGAATTACTCTGTCCGTGCATAAATGTGATATCAGTCATGGTCAGATCTCCAATGAAACAACAGAGGATCTTCTCTCTTCTCATCCATCTTCTCTTTAAATTTAATTTACTAAACAGCAAATTTTAGTGTTAAGTTACGGTTTCTCCATTTCTTCTCTGAATCTCTTCCTTTCTCTTTTCTTGTGTTTCTGACAAAACAGTGATTTGTGCCATGCAGTGAGCCATGACTCCTCCACCTGTTGCCAGGTTTTGAGATCGATGGTGTGACACCAAAAGGGAGTCATCGAACTACAGCCATTGTGCAGTCCCTGTTCAACCACTACAAACAGATCAAATTATAAAAACACTCTTGGTAATTACAGAGAATATTATACATGTTCAGTTTTTTATTCTGTTCTGATAACATTGAATTTACTGGCTAACCTTTTACAGTTTTCACACACCCTTTGAAACTGTTAACAGTACAACATCAGATACACCCCTGGTACAGATGATTCATCTCACAACCCCATAACAAGCTCTTCCTCACCTTGTCTAAAGCGGCTCCTGTGGCCTGTGAGGATTATGAGGCCGACTTTAGTGTTTCTACAGACACAGTGTCTCCTGTGTGTGTTTGTTGGTGTTTGTGTGCCCGGCGTAGTGAGCTCACTACCTCACGCGCTACCATGGCATGTCTCCTGCCCATTACGGTGTGTGTGTCAGATCAAGCCATGGTTCTCCCCTGATTCTGTTTATCATGAAGCTCCCACCGTGGACTGCAACGACCTGCTTTTGACCAAGCTCCCTTTTCCCATACCTACCAACACACACACCCTTCGCCTGCAGAGCAATCTTCTGTCTGAGCTTGACACTGCGGTGCTGCACAGACTCCCCAACCTCACCGACCTTGACCTTTCCCAGAATCGCTTCAGCCGTGTCAGGACAATAACTCAGAGCTCCTCCCTGCCATCTCTGTTGTCTCTACATCTAGAGGAAAACCATCTCAGTCGCCTCCCTGATGCCTCCTTTTCCTCACTGCCAACTTTGCAGGAACTCTTTCTCAGCCACAACAACTTACATTCAATAGCACCTGGAGCATTCTCCGGTCTGGACTCCCTGCTTCGTCTGCATATCAACAACAACAGGCTTACCACTGTTGACCCGCAGTGGTTCAGGGCTTTGCCTCGCTTGGAAGTTCTCATGCTTGGAGGAAATCCAGTGGAGGTCCTCCCTGAGTGGGGCTTCCTGGCCCTAAAATCCCTCCGGAGTCTTGTCCTTGGAGGTATGGGTCTAAGAAGCTTGGCAGAAAAAGCACTGGAAGGGTTGGAGGACCTTGAGAGTCTCTCTTTCTATGACAACCTGCTGACAAAGGTTCCAACTCAGGCCCTGAGGAGGGTGCCAGGACTGAAGTTCCTTGATCTCAACAAAAACCACATTAAACTTATAGAGACAGGAGACTTCCGAGACATGATCCACCTGAAGGAGCTTGGCCTGAACAACATGGAAGAGCTGGTGTCCATTGAGAGAGCAGCCCTGGAGAACCTTCCAGAGCTCACCAAGCTAGAGATTACCAACAACCCACGACTGTCCTACATTCATCCACAGGCTTTCCTCCATCTGAGAAGGCTGGAGAGTCTAATGCTCAACTCAAATTCTCTGAGTGCTCTGCACCAGAACATTATGCTTTCCCTGCCAAGTCTTCAGGAGATGAGCTTACACTCCAACCCCCTGCGATGTGACTGCCTGTTACACTGGGCCGCTGAGGAGGCCTCTCATCCTTACATTAAAGACATGCAAGGAGACACACGAATACCTCGGACAGTGCGATTTATCCAACCCCAGGCCACACTATGCTCTGAACCACCAGAGCTGAGAGCTCGCAGAGTGAGAGAGGTTTCCTCCAGGGAGATGTCGGCCTCATGTCTCCCACTGATCCCTGCCAGCTCCCTCCCCTCCTATGTTGGGGTAAGAGAAGGGGGGAAACTTGTCTTGCACTGCCGAGCTCTTGCAGATCCACAGCCTGAACTGTACTGGGTGATTCCTACTGGGCTGAGACTTGGTCCTGGACCGGGCCGTGCATTCAAAGGTTTACCAGCACATGCTCCCTGCCACAGTCTGACAACCTCCCTAGAATTCAACTACTCATCCACCTCTAGCATCCCTCCTAGCCAGGCTCCAGATGATAGTCCTTGTAACCCCTCCAAACACTACCGGCTTCTGCCTGAAGGAACTTTGGAGATAAACAAGGTCACCCCCAGTGAAGCAGGATTGTATACCTGCATAGCTGAGAATGCACTGGGAGCAGATACACGCAGTGTCACTGTGGGTGTGCATGGTAGAGACAAGAAAAGAAAGAAGGGGGTGGCTGCTAATACAAAGAGATATCCATTGTTCAGAACAGATACCAGGTTGGAGGTGAGGGAGGTCGGGCAACACTACGCTATTCTGTCCTGGCAGAGCGGACACAACCTCCCATCAACTCGTCTATCCTGGCAAGCCATATACTCAAATGCACACACACCTACATACACCACACGCATCCTGGCTGGTACACAGAGTTTCAATCTGACCCACCTGCAGGCAGAGACATTTTACAGAGTTTGTCTACATTTAGGGATAAGTGATGGTGCCAAGCATCCCAGCAAGAGATCAAGAGAGAGCAGAAAGACCCAATGTGTTTCGTTCAGGACAAAGGACATGCCAGAGCCTCAGCCCAGCCTGCAACTAAGCCCAGAGCTGACCTCCACAGCAGTCACACTACTGTTTCTTGCACTCATACTGCTGATGCTGGCTGGCCAGGGCTGGGACTCCGAGCCCGATGAGGCGGCAGGAAAGCACCACAGTATCCTCCAGGAAATCAAAAGTCCCAAGGCTCTGATTATTAGTCAGGTGACGAAAGGGAGCAAAGAACATCAGCCAAAGCAGAGTGAGAAACTCCTATTACATCAGGACTGCTGAGATAATTGTGTACATTTAAACCTAAAAGAGAAACACTGAAACATACACACACACACACACACACACACCGCGAACAACTGCACATACATGTCAAATATACACATTGCCAATCACAGAAGACTGGAGTCATAGTTCAGAGCAGTAGAAAGAGATTTGTATTTATTTTATATACCATATAAAGTATATATTGACATTGTTAATGTGCTAAGATGTATTGTAAAGAATGCTGAAACCCTAACCAGGGAAATCAAAGAGGACAATCATACTCTTGCAGCGAAGTGAGTAAAAACAGGATAAGTCGTCTGAGTTGCCGATAACCAGTGGACTGAAACTGAAGAAAAACTGATTCAATCCAGCGGCTCAGACCTCCAGGGTATTTGTCATGTTTCCTGTCTACTTGTTCTACAGACTGAACCATTCTTTCTCTACACAGATGAAACGCTGACTTGAGACTGATACTGAATGAATTTCCTGCGTTGATGTAAACAACCTTTTTTTGCTTAGCTTTCAGTACCTTGGACTGGGTTGTCTGTCTTGCGGTACATATACAGTATACTCAGCCAGATTTCCTGCCTAACATCCTCTTTCAGTATGAAAGTGTTCCAAAAGTGATTGTGTTAAATTCTATTTTGAGCTATTACACAATAAAATCTTTTTAATTTATATGATTTTACTGTTTATTTTTTGACTTCTTTCCAGAGTTTAGATTATACAGAAAGTATAAAGGAAGATAAAATTGTTTAACTGCTGTGTTAGGAGAGCCTGACAGATTAGAGACCTTCAACCAAATTCTCCATATAAAAGTCACTCATTTATTCTGCACTGGCTTCCTGTCAAATTTCACATAGGTTTTAAAATACTGCTCCACACATTCAAGGCCATCCACAATCTTGCCCCCCCCATACCTCTCTGATCTCCTCCATATTAACACTCCCTCCCGGGCACTCAGGCCAGCCTCCTCCATCAGCCTCACTGTGCCCTCTGCCCGTCTGTCCCAACCATCACTGATTTTATTGCAATTTTATTGCAATTACATTCTTTATTGTTGTGTCCTTTTAATAATTAATGTGTATTGTGAGGTGACCTTGAGTGCCCTGAAAGGCGCCTTAAATAAAATGTATTATTATTATTATTATTATTATTATTATTATTATTCATCCACAGCCTCAGGTCTTTGCTTATCTGCATGCAGTTGCCATTGCTTCACAGTAGGAATAAGAATAATAATAGCTGCGGATTTCTGACATGTACTCAGTAAACACAAGCCCAGTGTGTCCCCTGCTGGATAAGACCCGGAACTGAGTGGAGGGATAAAGGATATGTTTACATTATTTTAGGTACTTATACAATACTATTTATGTACTTTCATTGCAATCCATTATTTTTGACAGCTGAACTTACAAATTTAGATATTAAGTTTTAAATACAAAATATAAAATTTGCTTTTATATATGGAAGATGTCATTATAAAAAATGGCAAGGTTTATTGTTCTTGGGTAAGTGCTGTAATTTGGATACTTGTGGCTGCTATTCTGTGCTTTTACTAAGGCAACATTTAAAAAAATGACTTTTTATGCGCAATGAGGTGCACTTGTATTTACATAATACCTTTAAGGGGAACTAAGGGTTATTTGTATGTACAAACAAAAGTTAAATTAAAATTTGGTGTTGCACATCAAATACACTGTGTGTATCCTTGAGCTCTAACAAGTATTAAATGTATTTGGTTTCTCATAAATCTATATATATTCAATTAGACCTTAATTTATTTGGTTTAATAAACACAGGCTGTGTCTTTAATGAAACAATTAGATATGGAAAAGCAGTGGTCAGAAAAAGAAATGTTTAACAGTAGTTAGACTTTGCATTTATTCACACAAAACATAATACATTTTCTTCAATAAGGCAGCACAATACTGTATATACATACAATGATCTATATGTATACCATATTTAAATTTTATGTTGTTATTTCTTAAGTAACAACATGTCATTCTTTACTATCACTAGCAAGTGTAAATAAATAGTTTAGCAAGTCATGTAAAAGAGTCATACTGCAAGTACATCCTATGGAACAATCCTTCACTCACTGTGTTATTGACACATTTTAGCTGCAGTTGTGATTTTCTAAGACCAGCCTAAAGGGGAAGTCCTGTATTCCACATGGGTCCTATCTTACATCTTTTGGTGTGCAAATGTAACCTGACACACCAGATGGAACGTTTCACATATCCATGGGATATATTTCACACAATCCAGCTGTCTTGCAAGGTTCGTGCAAATGACTGGTACTCTCAAAACACTTTGAAATTAATTCAATAGATCATCTCGGGGGACACCACGACACGACGGGCTGCAATCCTTTATGGCAGCTGCAACTGTCCCTACTCCGTCAACTAAAAGCTCCTACACACCAGGCCAGTGATTGGGTGTCAGAACTTGTCAGGGCTGTCAGAGAGAATCAGTGGCTCTGGTCAGTGTGGCATAAACAGAGGTGGCACAGTTTGGGGCTTTTCTGATGCTTTTTGGCCAATTCACAAGTTGGATCAGCGGCGACTCATCAGTGAGAGAGATAACTCAGACTGGCTGTCCAAGTAAGCGAACCAGCGCACAAAGAAGGCACAAAACCAGAGAGGGCAAGGCTATATTAGAGAGTGAGTTAAAAAAAAATGCTGCCTTGGTGGAGCTCATATGAGCCTGCTGGTCACCAGCTGTTGTCTTTGGGGTGAACAGTGTTACTTTTTGGTCTGACAGTGGCGGACAAAACACGACGCAGCAGCCAGTCCTTGTCTTTGCTGTCAGTTTGGTGTGTAACATCCTGCAGTTGTTGTTGTCCATTATCAAAGGCATCATTACAGAAATAATCCTTTATGTTAAACGAACACAGGTCTTGCTCGGAAATCTATTTAATCAAAAGAATTTTACTCTAACAAAAAGTCAGTCTCTGTAAAGACCAGTTTAGTTATGTTGTCATACACTGAGGACAAGTGCAGCCTGTAAGTGGCAAAAAAGTACTTTTAGTGGATATAGCAAAGGTGGTCGCGATTGCCCCTAAGAATTACATTATAGTCATTTGGGTCGTGTCACAGCTCTACCCTGAGGTGATCTACTAGAACAGTTACAAAACATTTGGTAGGTACTACTCATTTACACACCAGAAAATTAAAAAGTAGGACCCAGGTTCTAAAATACCAGAATTCCTCTTTAAGTGTTCAATGACTGACTGGAATATAAAAGATAAAAATTCCCTGTGGAGTTTTCCCAAATGCTTACATTCAGTTTTATCTTCCACTTTAACCATTTGCACAGCTAATTTTTCAAGTATGTTAAACCCTGTGTATTTTACATCCACATTGCCTTGCAGTCTTCTTCTACCCTGCGTTTGTTGGCAATCTGCTGTGAATCTTGCTGACTTGGCACTCCCTACTGATCGGTGAAGTAGTGTCAAAACACGAGCAGGAATGAGTATTGCTTTACTCATGCTCATGCAAGAGACAAAACAGGGTTCTTCTTGTAGATAAACTGCTTTGCAGCTTAACTAGGGGTTTTAAAAAAAAAAAAACTTCACAGGAAACTTTTAAAATCTAAGATATCAATTCAAAAATTAACAGGAAAAAGTATTTGGAAAAAAACCCACAATCTAAATATACACCTTTTCACAAACAGCATCAACGCAAATGGCAATTTTATTATTCCCACTAGCAGTATAAGGTACGTACATTAACAATGACATCATCATTAGGTGCTGGAGTGGGTGTCATTCCTAAATGATATGAAATGCTTGCGCTATGAAAGCATGTTCGCAACTTCAGAAATGAGAATACCAAAAAATGTGAGCATCAGCATGATGGATGTACTGTACAGAGTGACGCAAAGTGAAAATACTAAGTTAGTTGATACCCATTCTCTTCACAGATAAGATCGTACAATAATTTACAAAAATATACTTCTATTCTGCATTAACAAATAACAGCTGTGATTAGTAGTTGTAGAAGTTGACAAGACAATAAGTGACATGAATAAAATGCACAAAAGTTAGAACCAAAGACAAAGTGGAACAAGAAAGTAATACTAAGTCATATTACTATTTTAATATCACTTTACACAAAGCATACTATACTGTATGCTTGCATAAGCAGTACCAGATGTTCTCAATACCCACAGTGGTGTCACTAATCTCTTTTTGACCTGCCGCCCTTTGCTTGAGGACCACGCGTCTGGCACGTTGACTTAAACAGACCAACAGAGCAGCTCTTTTGTCCTGTTTGCTAATGTGATAAAAAGTCTTAAATCAAGCCTCAAATCTGCTGATTAATTCAGACACAGGGGGCGTCAAACATTCTTGGAATGTCAGGTAAGTTTGCTTTAAACACAATGTCTGTGCAGAAAAGAAACACCAATGTTACTTAACTTTATAGTCTGATGAAGCCTCCAAAACTGGTCACAATTTATTTTAACCCTATT
Source organism: Naso brachycentron (assembly GCA_029874485.1). Lineage (NCBI taxonomy): Eukaryota > Metazoa > Chordata > Actinopteri > Acanthuriformes > Acanthuridae > Naso > Naso brachycentron. The sequence goes on along the minus strand of JAQFJA010000012.1, from coordinate 18,973,656 downwards.
TAACATTTATAAGCAGTATATAAACAAGAAATAAATGTAAGTAATGAAACACACTAAAATCTCATGACAAAAGGAAACTTCTAAGCGTTCATTAATGTCTTTGTTATGGTTGTTACTGCTCCTATAAAGCTTTTATAACTGGTGTATATACAGTTAAAGAATGTTTGACAACACTGTATAACTTAGTTGTAATTATACATAATCATACATTTTTAAAAGTCTTTAAATACATCTATAAAAAGCTGTAATACTACTGTACACATACAGTATACAGGTCATGTAAACAGCTAATAAACACTAACATGATTACACTTTAAGACAACCCATGATTAATTGTTAACTTATAAAGATGTACAATTATGCGTAACTACAAACACTAGTTTGTCAACCAGTTAGGAATGCTTAATTGCAAACAAAACCATTAATAAACACTCAAAGGCCCCGTGAAGCAGAAGTCAAGATGCAATTTTGTTTGGCAGATTAAATGTGTTTTTGGCAAAAACAGGCCTCTAGGCAGGTACTTGTCCTGGATATTGATTGATGTTCATAGCAGCCAATAAGGCTGAATGTGCGTTTTGCGTGCCCTGCTGACACTAATGACAAAAGCCTCACCGCTGTTGTTGAGGACTTCCTGCCTTCACCTTTGCCTACGCCCGCAGATTTTACAGACAAATCAGACAGTTTCCAGGTGAAGTCTTTCATCACTGTTGTCCCTTTTTAGGTAACCAATATATTATTGATTCATATATTAAATGGGGCGGGACTCAAATCAACCATCGCCCTGGTACCCAAGAAAATGGAGGAGAAGTTTGTTCTGGCTGTGTTTTTCTGTCTTGAGCCTTGTACTTCAGACAGAAATCATCATAAAGAAGAAAAGTTTCTGTTCTGTTTCTGGCAGCAGATTGATGGGACAATGATGTTGTCGGTGATTGCTGTGCTTTTATCACCCTACGTGCTTCAAGCTTACTGTTAGTTTTGTAGTCAACCGTCTGTCAACGTAATTAAACAAATCCCATGTGTAGCGTTTCTTTTCACCATACAAGTGCTTCATCCCAGCGCCCTGCCAGTGCTTTTCTGCCATAAAAAACAACAACTTTGTGGACATGGGCGTCTATACATGCTGATGTTACCTAAGATATATAGTGAGTGTTATAGCTAAGGCAATGCAGTGTTAACAAAAAAAGATCCTATTGTTCATGTTTCTAATGTGTTGGCTCTGGCCCCGACTTCTCTGAGCATCACGCTCACGAAATATTGAGATTATTCCATTTCTGAACCGTAACAACACGCAAAGACAAACACACAATTACACAGACACATCAAGTAGGCAAGGCATGTCATAAAACTCACACAGCACACACCTGAACACTTGAACTCAAACTGTTTAGCCTGGCTAAGGAAATGTCTGTTAGTCTGAAGAGGGAAGGGAGTCAAATGATCTGAAGCAGTATGAATACTGACTAAACAGACACCTGACAGATATCTGCCCACAGCACCATGTTTGTGCAGCTGCAAGGACTATTGTAATAATTGATTAGGTGATCAACAGATAGTTAATTTGTAAAAATGTTAACAAATGTTTCAGAGTTTACATGATCATTCCTGGTTGCAGCTTCTAAATTACGACTATTTGCTGGTTTTCTAAGTCTTCCTTCACAGCTAACTGGATTTCTCTGGGTTTTGGAAACAGTTAGACAGAGCAACCTATAAGGGGGGTTGTGCTGGCTATTTTTTTAATCACCTGGCGAAGACACATCATATTCCAGCCCCCACCCCCCACCCCCCCCCATGACATCAACTCTGCCTCCTACTGGAGTGACCGTGAGCAAAACAAAGGGTGAGTGATCATTTCAGAAGTGCATGAGCATGTAAACTCTGAGCAATTCACTCTACTCTGTGTGACGTTTCATCATGTGGAGGGACAAATAAAATTCCTGTGAACACAGTATTAAAACTAAAATAGGGGCCACTTCATCGTCTGTTGCCATGGAAATCACACACACGGCTTGATTGACCATTTAAGCCACAATGATTAAAATATACCCATTAAATGACTAATGAGCAGATCTGTGCGGCTTGTTATCCATATTCACCATCAGACACATTACTCCTTAACTTTCTAGATGGTTTAGAGCTTTAAATAGCAAAGAATGGGGAATACGAACGGAGATGTTGCCTGGAGACTGCAATGATAAATGAGATTCACTCACTGAATCCCTGTCTGCTCCAGGGGCATTGCTCTTTAATGGACCCTGACCTCTGAACTACCTGTGGAGCTGTAAACACATTTCTCCTTTTCAACCACAGCACACAGCCTCACAAATATGGAGTGAAGTCTCAAGGGTTCTGAAAAGTAAATAAAAGATTCAAAATAACCTTTTTTGACACACACATCTGCAGCTAAATTCTTTAAGAGATCAATATTACTAATCCTTGACATACATACACACACATGCACTGCAAACACACAAACACACACACATCTCAGCTGTAGTTGTAGGTGAAATTATACGAGCTAGGCTCCTTCGGTACAGGGGGCGGGGCCTCTGGGATCGTGATATTCTCAAGGTCGAGGAGGCGGAGCTTCATCTCCATGCTGATGAGAGTATCTAGGTCACTGCGTGTCAGGTCACTGCCCATCTCCCTGCCCAGCAGCGCGCACAGCCCATCAGTCCAGATGCAGTACTGCTCCGAAAAAGATCACACACACACACACACAGGAACACACATGAAGGCTGAGAATAGTGTGAAACTGTCCGTCACAGTAGCCGCATTGTGTTATTTAAGGATCAAAACCTAACAAGCCGTAAATCGATGTGCTAGTTTACTCTCCTGTTAGCTCAATTTTGGTCTCCACCAACACACGGGGGATACACAGTGTCGGGCTCTTTTGCTACTAAATGCTCCAATTTAGCTCGTCTGTCTGCAATTCAGCATGAAGCATGTGGTGTGGTGTGTTTTTATTAGGGTTTTTCTGCTTAAAACCTGGTGGTTCTGCAGCTAGAAGTATAGCTCATGAAAGCTGGTACCAGAGAAACAAAAAAAAAGGAAATTTGTGAACAAGAAGAGAAAAACAGTGCGCTGAAAGACACTAAAATGTTTTAAGAGTTAAGGGCATCTGCAGAGTCGAGTGATAATTCTAAGTGGGCTTTCCCGTTTAACAAATGTGACCCATTATTCATATAAAATTATTGAACAGTGCAGCTTTAAGACTATCCGTTGCTGAGCTTACCTCATACTTGTTGGGGGCAACAAAATTGAGCGTCTCATCAGGATCATACAGGACAGAGAAGGCTAACTCCAGCACCTCCTGACAGAAGCAAACAACAGTGTAACTACACTCAGTGGCAGTGAAGAATAAAAGTAAGTCAGAGTGACTGGAATTTTATTTAAAAAAACAAAAAACAAAATCATATTACCTTGTTTTGTTTCAGAGCACTTTTTTCTTTCATATGAGGGCAGTCCTTCCCTGTTACCACAGACTTGATATCAGAGACGGGGACTAGGAGGAATAAAAAGGGAACAGCTTAATAATTTGAGAAGTTTATTACGGTTAGCCTACTGACAGATACAGTATGGTCTGCTTTTGAGTGCAATCATGTGTGTCATGAAGAGTGTATTAGTTGGGACATGGAGCTACTAAGAGAAATAAAGGTTCCAAGATATCTTACTCTTGTCACTGAGTAGCTCAAAAGGCACTTCACCCTGAGGTGACTCATCAAGATCCCCATAATGCAGCACTTTGTGATTCAGTGAGAGTCTGCAGAACCAAAACTTCTCTGCAAAGAAAGGCAGGGAACACAATACATAGCTCATAATCAACAGCAGTGCTCCTCAGCAGAAAAAAAGCAAAGTGATTGATACTGCGTGTACCTTGCCTTCGGCGGTTCCCCAGTTTACGGAAGCAGCTTCCCTCACACAGCCGGTTGAGTCGTTGTTGCTTGATGAGCTCTAAGATCTCAGGCTGAATTCTCTCCCGCAGCTCACTGCAGCACAAACACAGCATGAGCAACAGGGACAAACACAAGCACACAAACGGGAACAATACCATTTATTATTATAAGCGGCAACATACGTAATCTGTTGCTGTGAAAAGGTTGGTGGGCTGAAATGCCAGTTAAGCTAGCTAGCTAAGACTTAAGTAAACTATTAAATTGACAAGATAAAACTCTGTCAGTACAATTAGAGGTTGTGTGGACACAGACTGACATGATAGGTGGAGACTGGAAGTCATCCTGGCTCATTCTCTCTGACTGCCGCAGACGCAGAATCTCAGAGTAGTTGAGGCCTCGCAGTTTGTTCTTAAGCTGGTCTAAAGAGGACGGCTTCATCGCCAGGGCCCTGGTGATCTGCTCACGGACCACCTGCATCACCTGGTCAGGGTTTGAGCACAAAAGTAGAACAAATGAGTGAGGAAATATGGAATAAAAAGATAAAAGACTTTCTAAAGAGTTGGCAATTGGCAGAGGTATAACCATCACTGGTACCATTTTCAGATCTTCCTGCACTGCTCTGTTTTTACTAAATCATGAATATTACTGCAGTTGTATTTCACAGAACCGTTATTTTCCCATTCAGGGACTCATTTTGCTGGCAGACATCTTACGCCATCTAACAGCATTAATATTTAAATATATACTGCTTGATCCAAGGTGTTCTGTAAAGGTACTTTAATGAGCACGTACAATGTACAGTGAAATGTGTTCTCTGCATTTAACCCATTTAACCCTGAGGAGCCTGGGGACCAACTCCAGATTCTAAGCCAGTACTTTGGTAAGGGTACTGACTGGAGATAGACGCATATACATGTTTTGGTGGTGGGGGAAACCGGAGCACCCGCAGAAAACCCACACGAACACGGGGAGAACATGCAAACTCCACACAGAAAGTCCTGCCCCAGCCAGGAATCAAATCCAGGACCTTCTGCTATGAGGCGACAGTGCTAGCCACTACGCCACCGGGCCGCAAATGTCTGTATGAGTAGTAATTGATAGAGACGTGAACATCTGAATAAAGAAGTAGTTCATTCTTGACTTCCCTGTAGCTTTTTAATGAAGATATCTTAAAAAAAAATATTCAGCCTTCTTGTTTGCGATGAATCTACCTTTTTTTAACTTATCTGATGTTTCCTTCCATCATCTGCTCCAAGAGTTAAGGGCTGACACTGCTGTGCACGGGGCATCTACTTTTGAATGAGCTATCTGAAAAAAGTACTTTGAATTGAAATAGCAAAGCCTCATTCAGCAACCACAAAAGTTCTCCCATTCATTTTAAAGAGGTTGATCTGTTTTAGTAAGGCTACGACAGCGTGGATCGCAGGTTCAGAAATAAATACAGCCACCATACGAAAAAATCATCTTCTAGAAAAACACAACATCACACTGTGGTGCCCAATCAACGGATCAGCCAAGTGGATTTAGCAGATCTGAACAACCCTGCCATGAGGAAGTAAAAATATGTCAAGTTGGTGGTACAATCCTGCGGTAATCGCTGCAATGCTTGATTTGGTCCAAAACAGCTTTAAGAATATATTTGTCACATACAATAAACTTTCAGCTGTTGGTTTCAGTTGGCTGCTCTTTCACACAGAGCAGAAGAATACTGCAGCTGTGCTGCTTCTAACTGTGATAAAATGTGTCAAACATTCATACTGAGGAAATCTGGTGATTTTATTTTAACCCTGATTTTATTACAGCACCCAAGCTGCCAATTTTCTAACCTGATCAGTGTTGGTGTTTTGACACTTAAAGCTACAGTTGGTAAATTTGAGGTAAATATCATAACTTTTTGTGTTCTATTTGGAAAAAATGCCATGATACCCATAGACAGCTATTAGTAAGTGACGTGGTCTGAGAGTATCTCCGAAAAATCTCTGTGTTTTCCCATGCCTCTGTATTCAGGATTGGTAAAAATCCTCTATCTCCTGTTCTATTTGCCCAGTCGGTGACACACTCTCTGTATTCTCTGTCCTGACTAGTCAGTCTACACTTCTTAGCAACAGGTGTTGTCAGTACAAGTTGATTAGCTGTTCATGCTTTACGCTCTGACTTGCATCTGTCAACAAAAGAGTGTCTGCAAGCGACACCAACAGTCGGCTCAAGCTCGAGCTAAAATGGACCAGTTTACTCTGCTGCAACTTTCCCTGCAACCATTTCGTCTTGGTGCAAACTGGACTTAAAAGAGAGAGCAACAACAAACCAAATAAAACGTGAGCTGACGCAAAAGGCCGCAGCAAAGTTTCATCTCAACGAGTCTCATGCTACAACTAACGTTAGCTTGTTTGCAGAAGTTACCTACTGCAACTTAAAGAGTTCACAGTTGACTGTGCCAGTTCTAATCGCTAAACCCTTTCTTAAAGTGGTCATGTGCTTCAAATTTTTGATAAAGATTTTAAGTAACTTAAAGGCGGCACAGTTTATGTATTTGGCTGTTTAGCTCTTGCAGCAATAAATCTGGGTAATATTCGTAGCAATGCAAATCACTCACTCACTCAGCATTACGGTTTTCATTTGGGTGCCTCCTTTCATGATGCCCACACAAATTCAGTATAATGTCCCAGTTTCACCTCTTTACAGCAGAGAAACAAGTCTGGTTCTATTTACTAAACAGTATCCTGTCCATTGTTGTTATATAATTTATATGAATTTGTCTGTGTTTAAGATGAGAGTGCCTAAATGTCGGACCTTATTGAAATCCTCAGCCGTGGCCCTCATCTCCTTCCAGGTTTTATTAAGCAGCTGGATGCAGACACAGAAGAACTCCTCCCATGCTCGGTCATGAGTGAAGAACATGGGATGATAGTCGTTGCAACCCTCATTAGCTAAACAAAAGAAAACACTTCAAATGTAAAGAGAAACAAGCGTGAATTTGCAACAGCTGCAACCAGAAGTCTATTACAAACGGTTGATGAGTTATGGAGGGGGCAGCTCAAAAGCCATGACAAATGAAAGTGTGTGTTTGTGTGTGTGAGAGTTTTTACCAAGTTTGGCCATGTCAAAAGAATCTGTTTAGAAGTTATGCGCCTTTTTGTTACAGGCCACTCCCACTTTTTACCAGTTGGCCCAAACAGTTTAATGAGCTGTTCTTTGGCTCAATACCAAACTTTCCACTAAATCTTATGCAAGTCTGTGAATCCATTTGGAAATTATGCACCTTTTTGCAATAGGCCACTCCCATTTACACACACCCTTTTAGCCAATTGGCGTGAACACAAACACACACCTTCACACACACACACGACCTCCATGCCAATTTTCAGCCTCCTAGGGCAATATCTGTGGTCCAACGAATGGGGAATTTTTATGGACCGACTGACCCACCAACAAAAATAGAAAATCGACAGTATTTTCCTCTCTCACATGCACACTCACTTGGACCAGAGTAATGAGTGTTATACCACATCTTTTTAAGCAATTTCAAGTAATTTTAAGATTGTGCAATTGATCTCCTGTCAAATGCAAATGAATGAACTTACGCAATTCTCCAACCTGAAGTATCTCGCACAACATTCGAGTGAGTTCGATGGCACAGCGGCCAAAGGGACACTCGTGTTTGTCCTCCCGACTGCTGTTCTCCAGGACAATCTGTTAAAAGCAAGAGGACACATTAGGTGTGACTGACTTTTCCGCCTCCATTTGTCATGCCTGAGGCCAAAACGCACCCTGATGTACGTGTCCTGGTGAATCTTGGCGAGGTACAGCATGTTGTCCAAAGCCAACATCCCCGGAGGGGTCAGGGTGAAGTCCATGGCCGGATTCACGTGGTTCTGCATTTAATACAGATATTATCAGCCAAGACACAACAGATCGGTTTTAAAAAAATGTAAATGCACAGTATACTTAACCAAAATACATATGAACACTACATTTTGTTTTTGCTCTAAAAACAACCTTTAAAAAAATGACCAGCTAAAGGGAAAGATCTAAGACTAAACTCATTTCCCAAGATAATCCTGATAAATGCAGCATATCAAGATTCTGATTAAACAGCATCATTATTGCTTAGGTGTTTTTGGCTGCTCACCCTGGGCTGGATTTAACAACATTAGTGTTTAAAATCAGAAAAAAAACAAAAGGAAAAAAGAAAAATAAAACCTTTAACCTGTAAAAAATGGGCACAAAAACAAAAGTTCTCCCTTTACATTTTTGTTAAGTGTTTATTTTGACATATTTAACGAGTGTGAGAGGAAACTGAGGTCTGTAGCAGGGACTCACAGTGAACCCCAGCATCTTATAGTCCTTAGTGTACATGGCCTTCCTCTTTTCTGTACCAGTGGGGTCATTTTCTCCATCGAAAGCAATCCTGCGCAGTTCAAAAATGATGTCTCTCTGAGTCTAAAAAATAGCAAGCCAACACGTTATTATTAGCAAAAGTAACGGAACTTGTAGTTTTACAATCATAGCAGCAAAACAACAAAGAAAATCCCCCAGAAGTTTGGTGAAACTGTGGTCAGCAGATGGCAGAACACAGTTTCTGACTGTGATATTATTATCTTTTTAAATGAATGGCCTGCCAAACATTAACCTACTTTTTTTTTTACCTGGTCATTAGGATCCATTTTGGTCATCATTCGCTCTTCCAGAAGGTTAAAGGTCAATACCTGCAGCACATAAAGCTGATGTGCCATTTCGGCTTTGATTGGTCGATTTCCTCTGATAACATGCTGCAAAAAGAAAGGCAATAAGTGAAGAGCAAAGCTTCTATTTTGGCTCCATCAAATCAAACAACACAAAACAAAACAAATCTACCCGTGAAAATGAAAAGGACAAGCCTAATGAATTGTTTTACTCCACTGATGGAGAACTTAAGATTGTAACGTTTAGAAAATTACCAGTAGTCAGAAAACTGCCAACGCTAACGGCCTTTATGGACTGATTACACTGCATGCGGTAAACAACCATTGCTTCAATTACCAACTGCAACAAAAACGGAAAATAATAATGTGGCATTACAAAGCCCATTGTAAGAGTCTGACAGGTAACCTGGTCTCATTAGCAGAGCACAAACTCAGAGCACACAAAGCTGGAGCTGCTTCAAGATATTTCACTGCTCTGTGAAGCAGGAGTGCGGCTGACACTTGCAGCCCGCTCAGTCAGGCACGTCAACACAAGTCTCTGCCAAAAGGAATCATTTTCAGAGCAGATATTGTTCCACTTTACTGACTTGGTGCCACATCACATTTGCTCCAAGAGGATTAATCTTTCCACTTTTTGAACTGCTGGTCCCTGTGATGGAACTTTCAGCCTCCAACAGCCACCAAACCCCAACATAGGACAGCCCTACGGGAGGCTTAACATTATTAGTTATGTATATAAAGTTCATTTATGGAAACTGTTCAAATCCTCTGAAAGCTTTTTAACCTGTAGGCAGGATGTTAACTCTAAGGTGCAGCTGAAATAATCTGAGATACTTTGTTTTCTTCATTTCAGATCCGATACTCACATTGAGGATGATGGATCGCAGGTGCTTCTGTGCCAAAGAGCTTGCCATTTCCTGAAGAGAAATACATGTCAGATGAAGGAAGTGCACAGAAATAACTTAACTCAATTCAGCCCACGGTCGGTGTGAGTTTTAAAGAAGGTGGGATGCAATCACACTCTAAAGCTACATTTCCAGCACTGGTTTAGTTCACAGACTTATGCCTTTCACACCTTGTGTAAAACATGACGACATGGTCTGTCTGCTGCTGCAATGCAAGCTGCGGTTCTATCTTAATTTCCACGGATTATACATCGACTTTTGATGGCACAGAGAGAGCGAGAGAGAGGAGGAGGAGAAGGGCAGTGAGGTGAAGAGGATGCTATGAGATGCTGAGGGATGTGTACTCACGGTGAGGTGCTGCTCCAACGGGTTAGTATACTCCTCCTACAGGTTGAAGGGAGGGAGGAGGTACGTGGGTGTAACAGCAATGGAAACAAAGAGTGCACACACGGACAATGAGATACAGGGATACATCACCGGCACAGCATGCGACGGAATAACATGAAACAACATAATGTCAAATTAGGACCCTAAGTAGTCACGACATGCGGCTGTTTAAAAACCTCATACGGGTCTCCATTTAGTATCAGACGACCACGCACTTACTAGTTTATCCAATTGGGTTTGAAAGGATTTTAGAAACCAAAGAGCTGTAAAATTTTGTCATCCCACAGAGGAGAGGATGATCTTCAAACCACTTTTTATGCCATAAGGCCCTGGGGTGTCCTGGTGGCTGCTTTAGTGGCGATAATTAGCATGTAAACTTGATCTGCAGGCTTTTATTCACCGTTAAAAAAAATATGTCCAATGATGAGAAAGAAATAAAACGGAATTGACAACCGCTCAGTGAGGGTAAGATGTACTGAAGTATTGCTTTACTGTTACCATGATGCCAGAACTTGTTAAAAAAAAACTATGAAAAATGCACAAATGTAAAGAATATTATCCATACATCTTAATCCTAAACTGCCGCTTCACTCTAACGCACTTAATGAGCTTTTTAAACTGGAGTTTATTGCTATCACTAATCAGTGTGTGCTGTGTGATCCTGTGCTGTTCTTATCTCTATAGAACTGACTCAGTTCGCCCTCCTGTGGTTAACAGCAGCAGCTGGAGGTGAATGCATGTTTAAGTACAACTGTCCAAACATACTGTCTACATACAGTCATACAGGCAAAAAAAGAGATTTTTTACAACCCACAATAAAAATTAAAGCAACTTCTGCACCTCCACTTCTCACAATGCCCTCTACCCCTCCGCCTTTATACCCACTCCTCTTAATCTTGACTTTCAATAAGGCTTCTGAAGCAAACACATCTTTCAGTCAGACAAAGACATGTTTTTTAAACAATGACATCTTAACATGTTACTGTCTCTTGACCAAAAAGAAGACAGTTCTACATGAGCATCATTTACCTGGTTTTAGCGTTTCTCGTCTCTGTATTTCCTTTAAAGGCCATTAAAGGAACTTTTATTTTGTGCTGATTGGCAGCAGCGCATGTGGGCAAAAGTGGTACTGCTTACTCTCAAAAGATCTAAACATCTTATTTAACGCGATTTGTTTTGGAAAAGTGACAGAAAAATGCCACTTATTTGCACAAAATCAGTCCAACCATAAACAAAAAACATTGAAACAATCTAAAGAAAAATATCCTCCTGCTTCCCAGCATAGAAAACAAAAAAGAGAACAGCGGATCAGATCATGTTTGTAAACAAATTGTCTCTTCCGGTCTGTAAAGAGTTTTATGGTGTTTCCGCGTTTAGTCTGACTGGGGAGACCGAGCAAAGGCATAGTAAAAAACAAGATAGTAATCTCCAAACTCTTCACCATCACAGATGGTCTCATTTGCCGATGTAGGTAAAATATGAGGACATCAGTTTTAATTTTGAACTGATGCATAACCAGTTCCTCGTTCCGTGTTGGGATTTTAAACAGATCCTCAGCTTGTGTCACTAGATGCAATCTTTTGTCAAAGTGCTGCACTTTGTTAGATACTGAAATGTGCAAAAATGAAAGAGTCAGTTTGTCATAGATAAATACAGACGCAGAGTGAAAAGATCTACTGCAGGTTTTTGTCATTTCTGTTGTTGAAAAATTATTTTGGAAAACAAGAAAATCAAATCAAATCTAAATATGTGGTATTTAGTTTGCAGTTTTGTTGGTTTATTCAAATCAAATTTAATTGTGCAGTTAGATTTAATTAGCATGGCCCTACTGCTGAATTTTAATTCTCTGGATTTCCTCTAGTTTAATGTCTCAGATATTACTTTATAGGTCTGCTACAGAACAGAGTTTTATGAAACCAGGCTTTAAAGTGCAGAGTTTTTCCTATGGTAAACACCTGAAAACACAAAAGTAATACATTATTCAACTTGTGGCATTAACGAACAAAACAAACTTTAACATTATAAAGGAGACGCACATGCACACACAGGACAAAGTGTATGAAACAGGATGAGACTCTGCAGTATGAGCAGGGACAGAGGTTATCACAGTGGGGTGAGCAGAGCAAAATGAAGCGTTATGACAGTGGTGAGTAGCATACGGAGCAGACACCTAAAGAAGCAATTACTTCTTTAGCTTTAGTGCATTTGGCTCGGCTATGATGATAATCAGAGTCGCTAAGCATCCCTCTGTGCTGCTTCTGTCAGTCTCGGTTCTATTTGACTGAACTTAATATCATGTTTTAGTATATTTGGATGTATTTGATTTAGTTTTCGTGACACGTTTGTTAAATCCTTCGTTCACTGCTGGCAACACCAGGCCTCACTCAATCATCTCAGCACATACTTTCACGCTCTACTCTCCATCATAAGCACATTATGAAGATATTTGATACACACTGCCACCGGCTGGCATCGAGTCCAATCCTTGAGATTAATAGAAAAAATGCACTTTTTTTTTTTTACTTGTCTCCCTTTTCTGAATTAAACCTACAAATGAATTCTTGATATTTTACTCATCCCTCCATTATAGCTGGGTGGCTTGT
>JAQFJA010000012.1:18862349-18875294 GCA_029874485.1 Naso brachycentron | reverse complement strand
GTTCAGGAGGTCAGTGGTTTACATAAAGCTGATTAACTTGGAAACAAACAAGAGTCGAGATGAAGGTTAGAAAGATTTGTTCACAACCCAAAATAAGAACCTACTGAATAAGAAAAAAGGAAAAACAGATGATGCTTATCAACCAAGTACAAAATATTAAGAAGCATGTCTTACTCGAGTGAAATGGGGTTTGGATGTTTCTCAATGAGAATAACGATGTGGAAAATTATAATATCCCTCTAATATCACAAATCATACCACAATTTCAGTATCAATCCAAATAATCACATTTAAATAGTCAAAATTTTGCAGCCCTATTTTATTGGTTTCTAAAAATCCAGTCAGTTGACGTCAGAGTCAAAGGGTTGATAGAAAATTTGGGGAACCACTGATCTAGGTCTTACCAGATGAATGAGACTTGTGCCATTGATCAGTGCATCGAGAAGAGCGTTTAGACAATCACAGGAATGTTTTTCAGTCAGTTTTACTGTTGACTTCTTTGAGTGACGAGTTGTCGAGCTGCGGCGTCCAATGTGTGGACTTCTTCCTCGCAGCTACAACAAAGCAAGCCTTTCAGTATTTATGAATCTTGTTGAGCTCAGACCAAATGGTGACTTATTAAACAACCTCTGCAACAGTCTATGAGATCAGCTAAAAGAAAGTACAGTGCTCACTGCTGGACAGCTGAGGAACGCTTCACTGCCAGAGGAAAGGTAACGTGGCATCAAAAGGCTGCTTCTCACGGACCCAGGGACGTTTTCCTGCAGTTTTGAAAAGTGATATTAGAAATTTTCCACCCTATCAAACCTTTAAAGTCTTGAGTGAGTGAATGAGACTCAAATTAAGCTGTGTGCAGGAATCTGCACCCCTCTGAAACAACTCCTTCTAAGGAGTAGAGGAGAAGACACGTCCTGCCCTCTTTCCATGGCTGCAGCAGCATCGGTTAATCAGGTCAGAAAATGGAGAAGCCATATGAGGTAAAACTGACACGGAGAGCCTCTTTCAGTGAGGGTTTACAGAAAAATGAAATATTAAGTCTATGCAGGCCAACAGTCTCCCGTGAAAGACTGAAACAGATTTTTATCCAGACGTTTATCAGTAGTGATGTATCACCTTTCGTTGTCACTGTATATGTTTAAAATGACTGATATGCTTTGTTGTATAACTGAAAAAATCATTTATTATGTGTAAGGAGCATAAAACTGAACAACAGTGTGCATATAGGAAATCATCTTTATTCTGAAAACCAGAGAAAGCGGGGTAAACAAACCCAACAGTGATACTTAAAACTGTTTGCCAGCCAGGGAACTCGCATCATGATTCCCTACAAAAAACCCTGATGATTGTCAGATTTCTTTTTTTTTTTTTTTTTTTGCAAAATTTCTGCATATTCTGTTTAAAATTTGAAAAGAAACAAAAGAATGTGTTGGCTCTTTCATTGACCTCTTGGACTGCTACCTCGAACACACAGCACTTTACATTCTCAAGTCAAGGTGGACGTGTGGAAAGCTGAATCCAGTCTCCCAGGCGAGGACTGAAATTAAAATATTTGACAGGATTTCATGAAAACATGGATAGGAACTTGGACGTTCAAAGCCTTAAAAGCTATGTAAGACAAATGATTGCACATTTTGGGGAAAAAAAATCTAGAACAATTTTGCCTCTGAGATGAATCTATGTAATTTTTGTTCATTCTTTTAGTTATTACAAAAAAATACAAACAGAATTTAAGTCCTTATGGTTCTATATTAGCTGTAGCCTTTCTCAAATTGTTTGGCCTTTTTTTCCCGAATATGTTAGATCCAGGACTGCTTTTAAATTTTGAGTGTCTTTCGTTTTCAAGAAAGTGCCATTTTAACTGACGACAACTCCATCCATGTCTAGGAAAACTGGTCAAATACATACAACAGAAAAACAATTTGACACATGAAAAGAATCGTGGCAAACTAAATGTCTTCAGTGAGCTCAAACAATTTTTGCAACAAAGGTTCATCTTTTCCAGCTACCAGACAAACCCACATTGTTCACTACAAAGCAGTGAAATAATTGCAACACTCAGGTTTCTCCAGAGTTTTAAGGTTGTGTGACTCAAATGTTTTTCACTCATTTCACATTCAGATTCTACCAAAATAATATCTTAATTTACAAATGAGCTGTTAGCTTAGCGAGCTACACCTCCTACTCAGCAGCAGCTGGAGGAGTCTGATTAGGCTAAATCACCGATGACTGTTCAAAATCCCTGTGATGTTATAACTGGGTGGGAGTGCAAATTAACACACACACACACACACACAAAAAACATTGGACATGGTACACTTCATCAACTCTCAATATAAAAAATGCATTCATCAAATGTCTCACTATCCACTGAACAGCATTTCACTACAATCTCACAATCTTCACATATCAGGTGTAAACAATATTGGTTCTGCTTTCTTAATATTTCCTCAACTATGATGAAATTACCAACTTTTGTCATTTTTCTGACCCCTTCACGGCTCACGTACATTACAATAACACTGCAGAGATTAAAAGGGAATCAGCTGTTGGGATTTCAATTAGATTTTCTGTGACTTTGACATTTTGAAAGCTGAACCACAACCCAGTGGAGGAGAACAAGTTCTATAAGAGAGAACTTTAAAATTTTGAGTCACACTGTGGAATTTCTTTTATTTGTAAACTGTCAGGGGCCACTGGGATGACACCGCAGACAGAAACTCAAAGATTTTTTTTTTTTTTTCCAATGTAATAAGAACCAGGACGGCCTGAAACAAATCTACTGTTACAGTCGTGACAGATCACTGGTGTGAAAGCTTAACATGGCCTGAAACATCAAAGCTGGCATTAAATGGCACTTAAGACGAACAAAGATGAAAATTAAGTCAACATGGAATGTTTTGGTTTTTTTTAATAGCATCCTGAAAACTATGCAAATCAACTACTTAACGTATTGCGTATGTTGCCAACAATATTTAACCGTGTCATGTTCACTGTTACTATGAAATCAGCAATGATTAAACTTGAAAAGTAATGCTAATGGACAAAAACAAACAGCACTCTTAGATTTACCTAAAGGTCAGGCTTGCTTTAGTATTTGTAATTTAGCATATCAAATTACATCCATTTAAGACTCAAAATGGCTGTTGACTCCTGTGTTGTTTTCTTGTATTATCATATAAGTCAGCAAACTGACTTTCTTTTTGTGTTGTCACAGTGACACAACAGGAGGCAGTGTAGAACAATTCTGTGTGGCCTTTTTAACGGCAATGAATCCCTGCGGGAGAAGAACATCAGCATTTCAAAATGTCAAGGTGTCACTTCTTAAGTTTCAAGATTGAGACCTTTTCAAAGCAGCTCAGTTTGCAGACACACCACTGAACTCATTCCTGCTGTTAGATTTGAACTCATGCTGTAATTATAATGCCAATGAGGAGCTGAAACCATAAAAGAGAAGGCAGATTTCAGCACGACTGAATCAGCATCTCTCAAAACAGCAAAGCTCTTTTCTCATTTTCACTTCTTGACGTCCACATTTTACATCTTGACTCCAATCTCCTCTGACTCAGTGGCTCTTGAAGAGAGAGATAAGTACATTTTGAGTTGGGGGTCCTACAGTGCAGGATGTGATTCTCTGGTCATCACCACACAATAGACAACAACTTTAGCCACATCCTCATATTGTGATAACTTTAAAGGGATTTGTTTTACTTATCTGTTGTATCTAACCATTGAAACTTAACTTTTAGACCGCAAACTTATTTCACTACTCTAAAAAGGTTCACTTATTACTATTAGAGTTGTTTGGATAACAATACCCGTATTGAAAATTCCTCATATGCTGCTGAAATGCTGGTATCGGTATTAGCAGGTATGCAGATCTGTGCACCGATCCAGTACAATGTGATTTATTAGCTGCTGAACTGCTTCTTTGCCACAGTATGTAAGAAGTTCCTTAGGACTGCCACTTTCATTTACTATTTTTAAGAGTGACAAAGAACAGAGATTTGACGGTGTTTGCAAAATGTCTTCATTTGGCGATATTTTTACACCAGTAGAAAAGGTATCAGATTATCCTAGATTATAGTTTATAAGTTGCTGTGTTTTACTTAAATCCTTTTTTTAAACAAAACTATGATTACACCTTTAGTTTTTCAGAAATTGTGTTTTTTTAAGCGTTGGTATCAGATCAGTACTCGGTGTCGGCCACTGCGCAAGTTTAGGTATCGGATTTGGTATTGGGAGGAAAAAAACGATATTGGAACATCTCTAATTATTATGCATCATGTCAGTTTAAAGGACGATTTGTCTGTTTATAATCACACTTACAACTTGTAAAAATAACACAAATGCTAACTGCCTCAGTGGATCTCTAATGCTAAGGGCTGACAGTTTGTGTCTTTCATTAAGGTACGTGTGTATTCCAAAATCATCTATGTAGGCTCACTACCAGAGAGTCACACCATACTCGGAGATTTACTGTTCAAGGCAAGATAACTCTTATGTCTTACGATAAAAATGTGGTTACTGCATGCAATTAGTAGAAGTTTTCTGTAGGTTTTTCAAATTTAGTTCAGATATGTTGGGTTTAGCTGGTGTTGATTCATTCTTGAAACATTGTGGTTCCGAGTTGCAGATATGGATCTACATGTCTATATTTGTGCTTCTTGACTTGCAGTATTCACTTTTATCTTCATCTTGTATTTTCTAATACTATTGCATGTTCTGTTTATGGTTATGCACCATTATGTGAGGAAATGCAAATTCCTTGTATGTGAAAACCTACTGAGAAATAAACCCAATTCTGTTTCTGATGCCACTAACATGAGTAACACTGAAACAGTGAAGCTGCCCAGATCATCATGGTCTTTATGTTGATTACAGTGATCCATCATTGTCACCCTCTCTTCAAGTGTCACTCTGCCTTAACCCAATGCCATCCACTAGCCTTATACAAAACATTGACAACAAAAGTGAGAGAACTGAAGTGTTAAGATGCGGGTGAATAAATCATGCATTGCAGGATTTGGCAGGAAATTATCAAAGAAAAAAGTTTTATTACAGCATCCCGATAAGGACTTCAATGCCAAGGCTACAGTCGTCATAAAGACCAACAAAAAATAAGGTGAAATGAGAGGTAAAGCACCATCACTGCCTTGTCTTCAACCCTCTTTCAAATCTTTTATTCAACAGGCTTCTCTTCACAATCAGTCTCTCTCTCCTCTGGCTGATCTGACTGCAGCCTTACCCACATCAGTCTTCTACAGTTCAGATCTTGGCATGCCAAGAGGCAGGCGAGAGACAAACATGGCCATTATTTGTTGTGTCCCTGTGTTGCTATGTTGTTGCACTGAGAAATCTACAGACTTCACCTCTGGAAGGGTTTGCGGACCTTCTTCCTCCTTCTGGGTGGTTTGCCACTTTCAGCCCACGTCTCGCTGGACTCTGGTCGGTGACCCCCTGGCATGAAGAAACCTGTCTGACCCGAGGGAGGGGAGAACGGGGGCGCTCCAGCACCAGGTGGCTGGTGATGGGGTGGACCTGAGGGGAAGAAGCCCCCATTGGCAGCCATGTCATTAGGAGGTCCTCCCTTGAAGATGCGGTTGAAGAAGTCCTGCAAATCCGCAGGGTTGGTCGGACCAGTGCCGTGCTCCGAAGGCGTCCTGAAAGTCAAAGTTGGAAGGTTCAGAGCTCTTTGGTGCTTGAGCCTTTAAGTGAAATGATCATCGGTTACGCTTTAAGAAACGATCATGCGGCAATGGTATGTGAACCCAATATATTAAGGTAAAGACACAGGGGTGGGATGACAAAAGTATCTTGATTAAAAATACAAAAAAAATAAAAGTTTATTTTTTGTTAACTTCATTGTGACAATGATGCCACACAAACATAAGGATGCTGGGGAATGTTTTAATCATAGTAGGAGCAGCAGAGTCCAGAAAACAGATGACAGCAGAAGGAAAAAACTTAACAAAATTAATATATTTATGTTTACATAAATATTTTAAAGATAATACATTTTGCAAAAAATGCATCATACTTTAAGTAACTAAGACATCATAATCTGCAGTGATTTTTAAAAAATTTAAAAACTTTCAACAGGAAATCTACGGCTAATGTTTCAGATGAGCAAAATTACCCCAGATTATCCACCCAAACCAGCTGAAGAAGGCCAATATAAGGAAGAGGAGGATGACACAGTAGATGCTACAGCACCCTGGAGCCACAACAACCCAATGAACAAAAAGAGCATACCTGTGTCGTGTGGAGTTGCTGTTGTTCTTTGAGCCAAAAGAGATGTGATAGGGCACACGGTGTGTGTCCGGAGATATGCCAATTCTTTGGCAACCTGCCCACTCTGAAACATGATGGCATCACAACAGGTCATGTGATTGAGAGAAAAAGTGAAGTTTGGAAATACTCTGAAGCTCGTCTTTAATGTGTGAATGCAGGTAGATAATGACAGCGAATGCAAATGACAGAGACTGATAAGGGAAGCAGATTATCTCTGGCAAAAAACAACATTCACCTGTGATGTCATAGACCTTGCCATCCATACAGGCAAAGTATGTGATACGCAGGCCCAACATGCTGGATTCAGCCCACAGGTCCCCCTCCTCAGCGCTATGGCAACGGTTGCATTCGGCACAGAACCGGGCCTCGGCAGGTTCACGATCCATCTCGAACCGCCTGCACACACACAGGTCACAAAGGAAACATGACTGTGGCGAAATCTGCTTATCAGTGTAACATTAATGTTTAACTTCTAAGGAAGTGTATTAAACAGACATGTTGGGTGTGTAGCAACATACTTGTGTTTGCCTTCACACTTGGTACACATCATGGTGTTCATGGCTTCCTTCAGGTCATCCTGCAGTTTGGTGAGAAACTCGTTCATGGACTTGGAGAGTTCAGTCGCTGCCATACGCTTCCTGCACGGGAATAAAACAGGCTGGTTGGTGATACATTAACATAAAGGTCCCTTGATGTCAAACAAGAACTTCAGAAAAAAAAAGTAAATCAAAAAATAGTAGATGCACGATGGTTCAAATCAGTTTCTATTTTGCATATATTGAAATTGCTGGAAATTTAAAGTGACTACAAGGAACTTTCAGTTTTTGTTGATTCAACCGGCCCCTTTGGACAAAAGCAGTAGTGACACAAGCTCCTACTGTCGTAAAGATCTTTGCTAGCATGTGCCTGGCAGCCAGAACTCGGCATAACGCCAGCAATGCATGCACTTGTTTTGGAAGTCAGTGAAAGAGAGACCACAGGATGGATCGCCAAGCGGTAATGTATTTCTATGTGACTGAGAAATAAGTTATGAGCCAGTTGTATATCAGTAATGTCCCCTGAGACCTGTTACCTCTATTTTCTGTAGGCAAACATTACACAGCCATTTGCATTAACGTTACATGCTAAGGTACAAACTAACAGCCATAAGCACAGAATATGATAACATTATTGTCACTGCACAGAACAACAAATTTTTTAAAAAAAATCGTTTTGCCAGAGGTCGTGGGGATTCTGACCCGATCACGGGCATTAATAACCACTACATAACAACAGCAGTCTTTTCACTGGGGGTCTCATTTGCTGTTACAGGAAATTTATAATCATCAGAGGAATTATTAGACTGTATCATAAATACTGAAAAGTTCCTTGGAATCACTCTAAATTTTGTGCCAGTAATGTAAGGGCAGGGTCCTCTTAGAATAATGTTAAACTCAACCAAGCTGATAAAAATATATATATTACAGTTTAAACTTAAAAAAAAAAAACATGCTGTTATATAAATGCCTTTGAACATAATTGGTTTAATTTTTCTTTATTATCTTTTACTATGTTAAGTTATATTATTATTCAAAAATCTTTATGTCCTGTAATAACCTTTTCTTTGTACTCACAACTCATACTCTCGCCGAGTCTCTGGGTTACTGACAATATCCCAGGCAGCCCTCAGTACTTTGAATGCCTCTCCAGCTCGTGGGTGTTTATTCTTATCCGGATGGACCTGAAAGAGAAAGGACAGATGGAAAAGACACGTAAAGGAGAAGATTTAAGCCTCAGATACTTATTAATCATTAATTCAGGCATTCAACAGCTGGAACTTCACACACACACCTGGACAGCCAGCTGTCTGTAGGCCTTCTTTAGCTCAGCCTCAGTGGCGTGCACCTCCACACCAAGCACTGTAAAGGGGTCGAGCTCGTCCTCTGGTACCTCAGCCAAGGCCAGCAGTCTCTCCAGCTCCTGGCCCGGCTGGCCTCTCCCTGCTCTGCCGGGTGATTCAGGGCTGGAGGGCGGTATGTGGCCACCCCTCCTGAACCTACTTCGGATTCTCTCCAGCAGGGACAGCACCCTCTTCCAAAACCTTGAGTCCTGAAAAGCTGCCCAACAGCGTTTTCCTCGCTCTCCACAAATTCTGACCAACACACCCTTTGCCCACTGGGTACTGATTATAACCAGAGCCCAGGAAAGTCTCAAACAAGACAAGGCAGCTCTCTTTACCCACTTCACTGACCTAACAATTTTATCAGCCAGGTCTGTTCCCGTGCATCTCGTCCATTTCAGAATCCGACTAGCATCTGCCTTCAATCCTGCCGTATCTGTGATCTTCACAAGCAGCTGCTGCCCCAAGTTGTACAGTTTCACCCCTCCGGTCTCCACACCGACTCCACAATTATGAGTTAATGTGACGATAATCTCAATCATCATGTGGACACAAGAGATGCACCAGAAGCTCAGAGACTCTGACAGCATCTCCTTGAAAGCCAGGATGAGCTGGTTGCCTGTCCGCCTGCGGCCTCGGTTCTGCTGATGGTGATGGTGGTTACGCCTGCGAGTCTGCCTGTGCCGGCCACCACTTGACATAATATTTCCTTTTTGATTGGAGGAAGAACTGTGACTGCTCTGCTCTGACACTAATCCACTGCTCCTCAGTTTGCATCTTCTTCCAGTTCCCTCATTCCTCCAACCAGACTCCCCATTCACGTGCTGCTCTTTTGCAGCTTCATCCTCTTCTTGGTTTATAACATGCAGGTTCTCGTGATCTTCGGTGCTGTCATGATCAAATCCATCTGAAGCCTCCTCAGCATCTTCTTTGGCCTCCACAGAGCCGCTATACTCTGCTTCACCATCACCAATCCCAGAGTCTTGCGGAGTGGCTGAATTCGGGGTGTCCTGAGATTTAAGAAAGTCTGTTTTGTCCTCCAGCTCGCAGTCATCAGCCAGCCTGGCTTCCCACTGAGCAGAACTGGTGACCGAGGTGGAATCACCATCAGCGACCTCCTCATCAGTGTCTGGAACACCACCCATCTCTTTCTCAGCTGTTTCTCTTTCCATGTTCCTTACAGCTGTAAGACTGAAGCACTGTGAAAGAGGAATCTCATGGAAGATGATATCCTAGATCCATAATCTGTGGCAACATTTTCCCCAGACTCTTGTAAAAAGAGTGTGACTGGGGGCTCCTGAGCGTCAATGTTAGGTCCACCATATCAGCAGACAGACCCAGGCGTCAAAAGGCTTTTTAAATACCTCACATGATGCATCAGGTCGCTGTCTGAAAAACACCACAACATTTACATTACTGCTTACACTGACATTGTGAATAACATGACTCATGCTTCTATCAGTAGTCATTTACTGTTTATTAAAATGCAGGTTTTACACCTTCCAAAAACTAAACACAAAACAGACGTTGATGGAAAAATAAGAGCAGACAGGGGTGACTACTGAGATTTTTTTTCTTCAACTGACAGCCATTCTTGGTATTTGTGGATGTAATAAATCATTGTGGTAAATGTTTAAAAAAAAATCAGTTTTTTGTAATTAGTTTAATAACACATTGGCTCAAAAAATGACATTTCTGGATTATTGACAGACACTCAAATCTGGTAATTTCATCTAGACAGTCTCTCAACTGGATTTCAAAAGACAGTACTGTATTACAGTGTGTATGAATCTAGTAGAATGAAATTTCACCTAGCTAATTTAAACTTCATGATCAACTTGAAATGTCGAAGATTCTTTTTTTGTGTGTTTACTCCTTTTCTCTGCCTCATATCACCGTTTCATATCATTGAAAACTAATAAAACAAGACATGTGAAGACATTATATTACACTCTCGAAAACAGTGACAGGCATCTGCCAGTACTTTGTCATTTCTGACGTTTCATAGACTGGACAGGTAGGTGAAAAAATAACCAGAGATAAATCAACCATAAAAGTAATTAATTGACAAGTTAGCTGATGCCCTGAAAATAAACATATGAAACAAAGTTTTTTTTTAACCATAGTCTCTCTGCAACCGGTGCAATAAGCAGGTGCATCCACCAAGTCTGTTTAACAACGCAGTTTGAACGAGCAGCTCCCAAAAGAGGGAATATAAATATGATTGATGACAATCGTTAATAAGTAACATATAGATTCGTATAACGCAGCTACATGTCCCTTTCTCTCTAACAACTGTAAAAATCACCTCAAAATAACGTCATCTTGCTTTAAAATAACAGCTACGAACACGTGTAAGAGTACAGCACAGATTACATGTAACGTTATTTTTGTTACCGAACGGTTAAGTTAGTTTTCGCTAATTTAACCAGCCGAAGGAGATGGGTTGCATGAACAAACGTTTGACCTTCAAGACCCGCTGAAATACGCAAAAAACAGCCGTTACAAAACGGTCAATCCTGCCTAGTGGGCAGGGTGGCAGCTTAACTTAATTTTAATTTAACTCCGACAACGCCAAATGTTTTTAGGAAGCTAATGTTAGCAAACTGTCAGGGTGTTAGCATGAGGAAGCAGCCAGCAGGATGACAGACAGGCGCTACAGGGGCTAAAATTAGCTTGCCTCTGGCTGGCTAGCCTGACAGTATTTCGACTAAATAAGGTCCCGAGCGTTTATTATATGACAGCAAAACTACTAACCGTTAACGCCTTCAGATAGAAAACAGCAAAACGAACAGCTAAACATTAGCTAAAGCAGCAGCGATCAGGACTAGCTAATATTAACGCTTGTTTCCCCTTCCTGTGGGGTTTGACGAGTAAGCTGAGGTATGTTTGGGACACTGGACGAGTTCATCCAGTAAGGAGGCAAATTATTTTGCGTTTTGAATTCAAACAAACTACATGTCATATATACCTCTGAGATAATTTTGTAACCTTGCTTGTGAACAGACAGCCAAGTGTCCGTGTTGTTTTTCCAGCCACTTCTTCTTCTCTTGCTCCTATCCCTACTTTCTTCCAATTCCTTCTTCCTCTTCCTCCCCCTTCTCCTTCTTCTCTGTTTTTCACTGTTAACAAACAACTGGGAAAAGCGCTGGCTACTGCCCCCTACTGACACGTAGATGTAGTTGATAATTAACAATCAATCTTGATATTTTTAATAGACGTTCGGGTTGTCTGATTAATCATATTTAACTGTCCCCATCTACGTAGTCTAACAGCCATTTACCCTTTTATAAATCTCTCTAAGACCCGAGGTGGCAAAAGTACACAAGTTGCTAAAGTAGAAGTACAGATACTTATGGTAAAAAGTATTCTTGTAAAAATAGAAGTACTCACTTAACTTCTTTACTCAAGTAAAAGTAATCAAGTACATTTTAGAACCTGTACTTAAAGTATAAAAGTAAAAAGCATCCCTTACCCATATCTGTGCAAAACTTACTGAACCTCACATCATGTTAATATAAAGCAAAGACTATTAAATTTGAAGGCAGAATCAGTGGAATTTGTACAAGCTGTTTCTAAACACACCAGAAAACGAGTTGGTTGATGAGTCTCATTCCCAGAATATCAAATGCTGACATTTTAGGTTGGTAAAGCGTCTTGAACACAGCCAAAATGGGAAAAACATCAAAACTAAAGTAAGACGCCTGTTTTGAAAACGTAAGGAGTAGAAAGTGCTGATGTGTGCGTTCAAATGTAGGGAGTAAAATTAAAAAGTTGTCAGAAAAGTAAATACTCAAGCAAAGTACAGATATCTGAAAATTTTACTTAAGTATAGTAACAAAGTATTTGTACTTTGTTGATTCCCACCTCTAAGACTTTCTAAATAATGTCCCTGAGGACGCTGCAGCAAATCTCGGAGCATTATTATACACAACAAATCTAAAATATGTGAACAAGCCTGTCCGTATGGGTGGGGTGAGGTCTATTGGTTTCAGTTATGAAAAATCGTAATCCTACAAAATATTTTTTAAATTGTGTTCAAGACAATAGCATGCTTTCAACTTTGTGGCAACTGTTCAATGAAGGCCTTTGTTTCTGTGAGGTCTATAACAAAGGCTTGTGAAATCACTTGTTCAGGCCTGCTTTTTTTTTTCCAGCCAAGAGAATTTACAAACTCAAACACTTCCTTTACGAGGATGGTGCAAAAAATGCTATCCGGGGTTTCATCATGTCATGCCTCAGCTGCTGTCATGCCTTGTTCGAGTGCCTCAGCGAACCTCAGAGGTAGGCACACTGGCCTCTGCAGTGACCCTGTGGACAAAAACTTGTGGATCAAACATTTCACCAGTTTTACTTCCTCACCACTGGACATGTCTCAATTACAGGAGTGACTGGAAGTTTTTGCTGACACCCACACGAAACACATAAGGGTTTATTGTCTGGCTCTCATACTTTTGGCTATGTAGTGAATCCAGGGTTGGGAAGGTTACTTTGGATGTAATAGGTTACAGATTACTAGTTACTCGGTTTAAAAATGTAATAAGTAATGTAACTATTTCAGTTACTTTATCAAAATAATGTAACTTTACATTTGATTATTTTTGAGTACTTTTCTAAATTTCTAACAAGTGTTTTCAGCCGTTAACCATTTTCAAATGTTTAAACCAGGCAGAGTTAATTCAGACAAGAGAACCAATCACAATCATCAGAATAGCATCAAACTTTGCTAAAAGTCCTTGACTGGAAATGACAAAAAAAGGCACTGTGCACATTAA
>JAQFJA010000012.1:18800350-18820894 GCA_029874485.1 Naso brachycentron | reverse complement strand
GTACTATCATGGTTACAGACTTTGTCTCCACCTAACTATAATATCATGTTTGAGTGTAACTCATTTGCCAAAAAAGAGACAAAAACAGACAATAAACTAAGTTAAAGATGAATTTGACTGATTGCACTTTTTTGATTTTCTATAAATATTGCAATAATATTGAGAATTCTCAAGACCTCAATAATCGTGTTGCAAAAAATCTGATATTATAACAATCCTAAACCTTATACTGTTTAATTTTAGGGAAGACTGTTTTGATTTCACTGATGGGTTATTTGTAGGCATATTGTATGTGTTGTTGCCTGCAGCTGTCTCATATTGTCAGGCGTTCTTGTTGTTCTGCAATCTGTAAAGGTACACAACCTGATGGTAATTTGAGAAGTCTGTGCCAGTCTGTGCCCAGCACTCTTCAGTCCAGTGTAAATCTGTCCCATCTCTATGACGCCCTCCAGCCCCACCACCTCCAAACGCTTGTCACTCATATCTGCGGAGTGACAACACACACAGATCAAGTTCAAAGCGGTTAATGGCATCCACATGCAAGAAAGGCAGCGAGGGCTCACTGACAGCATTTGGAAAATAAAATGAGGTACACAAGCTTCACCTTGTGAGACTGTTTTAAGAAGTTCAGGGTCGGTGATGACCTCACTGTGCTCTACCTCTTGCACACTGTCTGGCTTCTTAGACTCGCCCCAGAGGTTGGAGCCTCCGTACATGCTTGGTATGTTGACGACAGCTATGCCCCCCAGAGACATGTTGCTCAGGTCCACTGATCTCCCACAACACTGGGAGAAGCAAAATAAGTGGTTATTTTCTGTATACACAAACATGAGTAATTACGTGAGTTACAAATGGTTAGTTCTGGTATTGGAAAGTCAAACCTCAATCATGAGACAATCCCTCAGCTTCTTGCAGGAGGCAGAGATGGTCTCAGAAGTGGCAAACTCAAAATACCGAAGTTTGTTCTTCATTCTTAAAAACAACAGAGACCAGAAACTTAACTAATCAAACAAAATCTTTGTTACACTAAAAAACAATTATTTGGGAATACAGCCAAGATGAATCCTCACCTGCTGTTAAACCTCTGAGGGTATTTCTCTCTCATGGAGTGGAAACGATGGGCGATCGAGGCATCCTGCTCACACGGACACAAATGCAATCACTATAAGTCCTGCTTTAGGCAATCCGTTCATGTTTTCTTTCCATCAAAAATCATCCAATGACCATGCGGGATGTTATTAATCCTCCCTGCTGAGGTAGAGACTCACCACTCCAATAGAGAAGTAGTTGTTGATGATCTCATAGGGCACAGGATCTCCAACCTCTTGGGGGTCCTCTGGTATCACCTGGATGCTCCAGCGGTCCATAGAAACCATTTCGCTTGCTTCGATCTCCTTCAGGATCTCTCCCAAGTCTGACCCCTCGTACCCTTTCGTGGGATTACAGACGAAGCAAAATAAAGTGTATAAATTAAGGCTCCAGTATCAGTGCTTACACCTCAGTGATGTTAGCTCGGCCTAGAGGCAATGTGATGCTGGTTTTACCTCCTCCCCAGCGTAGACAGCGAGCCAGGTCATTGCCAGTGCCCAGAGGCAGGACAGCTACTGGAGGACACACCGGTAGGTCCTGTTTGTCTAAAATCACAGACAAATTACTGTAGCCTTAAAGATGATTATCTTAATTACTGCTCTGAACTCCAAAAGGACCTTCAGTACCTATAGCATCCAGGAGCCACCCAACGGTGCCGTCTCCTCCACACACCAAGATCCTGTAGTCACGCAGACTGCGGAAGAAGTGTAGTCTGAAGAAAGAAAAAAACATTAACAAGAAGAAACATATGTATATGTATGTATTTGTGTCTTAAAGTGGAAGTGTGTTTTACCCCGGTGCAGGACCTCCGTTGGACAGGTTGTACACTTGACGAGGGTTCAGCAGGTACTGAAACTTTCTAAGCACTCTGTGGAAAACACAAAGACAAAAAAAATACAATAAATCAAAATGTCCGGAGAGAAAGCAAGAGGATCGTATAAATATTTTAAAGGACAAAACTGAATGGATTATATTTACACCAGGGGGTGAAAGAGAGTCACATAAACATATTAGACTGTTTACTTTTCACCCTGCTTTCCTCCACTTTTGGGGTTGACAAACACCAGCAGAGGGTGGGTGTCTGCAACTGGAACAATCTGAAGAAAAGTACATGACAGATTAATGATACAATGGATTATGTAACACCGGTATATATATGATAACTTTGAGGAAACAGCAGTCAAACTTCTGTTGCCTTTGTTTATATGTAACTACCATGACTTTAGACATAAGACCTATTTATTTCCTGTTTTAAAGAAAAACTTAACATTTAATATTTAAACATTACAATGACATACCCTAATTGCTATGACAGATATTTTTAGATTTCAACTGTTCTGTTGCAAAGTAAGTTTTTCAGTTAGTTTTTTGTTCTTTTATGAGCAATTAAAAATTGTTACTAACACTAATTGGTGGGCTTATCCCTGCAGGAGCGGGCATAATTATGACAGATGATAGATAAACTGCCACACAAACCTGCAGCCCCTTTAAATGTGAAAAAATAAAAATAAAAGGGAAAAAAATGAAACATGACGAATAACTAAAACTGGAAATTCTTCCAAAAGCAGCGATATGCAGATGGTGGTTTGAGCAGACAACTTGAAAGAGACCTCACAGAGAAAACACATGGGTGTACAGTTGGAAACGGAATAAAAGTGTGTAGGAAGCTTTGCTAGCAGCAGACCTGCAGGACGTGGCCATCAGGAGTGACATTTAACAAGCTGGTGTCCTCCTCCTGCAGGAAACAAGACAATTTACCAACAACCACATGATTAACTAGCAATAATCCTAAAAATCCAAAATCTGCTGAAGTCAAAACGACACTGTCTGTTTTGTTTTTTTTTTGATTTTGTTTTGTTTTGTTTTTGACTAAGCTGCTCATGTTACCTTTGAGACGGCGTATATGGCCCATGGAGGAAGTATATGATCCCTCAGTGGCCCACAGTCACAAGTCGTTAAGCCTGACAAGATGCAATCATCGTGACGCTTAAAGAGAGATGAGACTCCATTAGCATCCTTTAAGATCCTCTCGTTAAAGAATGTGTACAAAAACGTTAAAGAATGTGTACAAAAACAAACACAGCCCTCACCATCTCCTTGCACCACACACAACGCCTCCCTGCTAAAGTTTTGATCTTCTTGTGGCAGACCTGACACTTGCTGGAGTTCCCATCAGCTTTGATCCAGTCGTGAGCTGCTATCTGAGACACAAAGGAGCAGAAAGACAGAGGTTGAGGAAAAAAGGTGTCATCCACTAAAACTACTTTTCTTGTTTTTATTAAGATTAATCTGAACAGCTTTTAAAAATCTACCCAGGTGACTTCAGAACCACGACTCTTTCTTAAAAGCTGTTTTTGCAAACACTATTTAAGCTTCTGAAACAATGTTTGTGTTCATTACTGTGGTGCCAAAAAACAAGCCAGCCCTGAACAACTGCGAGAGAGTTGACTTTAAAAGAATGATCACAGACCGCACCCTCTGCAAAGCAGCTGTGGAAAACAGCTTCAGATTTATGACTTATTTGTTTAACCAGTAACAGGAAGAGAGCACCAGATTAAATATCCCTAAACCGACTGGCACCCCAACCTCCTAAAGCAGCCAAGGAAATTTGTGCGATTCTCTGTTGTGATCCATCAAAGACAGTGTGCATCAGAGATTCGTGGCTGTGACGCTTCAATGGAAGGAGAAAGTGAACGCATCATCGTCTACGCTTGTGGAAAAATAAATCAGGACATTTAACAGATGTACAGAGCAGACTGTACTGGCTGTAATCCGCACTTCAAAAAACCACTGATGGGTTGCACTTATTACTGACTAATGTTCTGTATGTGCCCTGTTGTTAATGTGTTTACAGATGCTGCCATTTGGTTTTTGGTCAGTAAGAACATGACATGAATTTATCACATGACAAGTAATAGCAGTCAGTTTATTCTTGAACTGAGCTGTAGTTTGAAAACATCAGAAATAACTTAAGGTTCAATTTTATTTTTTTTTTAACAGATAAACAGAATTAAAAACGATAAAAAGATTTGAAAGGTTTAGTTCTGTTGGTATTTCTTTTACGGTTTATGCGCATACTGTTCAAGTCAATTCTACATGCACTGTTCTGCTGAAAAAGTTACTCACTAGAGCACCAAATGTGTATTAATCCACAGGTGAAGAAAGTGATAAATGTATTTATGCATGGCTGGTTTTGGTCTTTTCATTGGTTTTGTTGACAATAAAAGAAATCTAGTATATCAGCAGACTTATAACTTAAATGCTTGTGTATATTCAGCAACAAGCTTTAAAAACAGAAGTAAAACCAAACCAGTGTAAGGAACTAGAACTGCAGTTGGGTTGCTGTGCCTCTTACACCAATCTCCTTTTTAGATTCAACAAAGGTACAAGCACAGGCTTCAGGATTCTTATTGGCACACTGACTGTGGACGGTGTACTTGCAACCTGAAGAAGAAAAACAAACAAAAGAGTTTAAGACAAAACATTCCCCACTAAAAACTAAAATCACTTAATGGCAAAACGTAGATGTTCTTATTCACAGGAAGCTACAGTGTCAAACAGTACAAGTGGACTTGAACTAGAAAAGGTGTTTCCTCCTCTGTATTTGTACTGTGTATGAGGAGCATGACTGCCCCCTACTGGCATCTGTGAGCTCTTACAGGTGCAGCAGAGTCCCTGCTTCCCGAGGCCAAGCAGCATGCTCTGACACACACTGCAGTAGGTCGGCTTGTTAAAGTGCTTCATCCTCCAGATATGCTGTCCGTCCCTCTCTATCATCTGTAGTGGAGGGGACAAACATTTTTTAAAATAGACGTTAAAAAGGACAAAAGAAAAAACAACAGGAGCCACAGCCGATCACACAAATGTTGCTATAAGGACATCGTTGGGGAATTTAAGTGTTGTATATAAAGTCAAATGATTGTTCTGCCACCTTCAATCCAAGAAGAACAAGTAAAGGCACGTTGTTCATGCCTCCCTTGATCCATTCCTCCAGAGTGACAGTCCCACTGTCATCCACGTCGATCGCTGTCATCATGTCTTTGAGCACCTGTCCAGCCACAGAAACACCTACTTATTATTTCTCACTTTCTAATGTACCCTTTGCATAGACTTTAAAGAGTAAAAGACTTCATGATAGAATAAAAAATCACAAAGTAGAAGATTCAAAATAAACAAAGACATTAAAAAGAGAGTCATACTGGTCTGAGTTCAGTCACATCCCAGCCCAGGTAATCAGCAGCTCGCATCATCTGGGTGATTATACGATCCACTTCCTGTTAAAGAGACAAGAGAGTTTATATGCACAACCATCTGAGTGTAACCATATTAAATACGTAACTTATGACAATCTTGCTGTGTGCTGCACCAGCTACTCAATCTATGTATGAATATACAACTCCACAAAAACAAATACAGCAGGTAGAAGTGTATCAGTGGTTGAGAAGAACTTACAGAACTGTCCAGGAGTCCGTTTCCGTCTTTATCGTAAAGTCTGAAAGTAACTAAAAACGAAATAAAATCAGTCAGTGATCTGTTTTTTGTTTGTTTGTTTGCTTTTTTGTTTTCTCAGACCTTCCTTACATCAATCAGTGCTGAATGTCAGTGTGGGCAGGTAAACTATTATAAACATGTCACAAAAATTTGCAAGAGGGGGATTAAACCAACATTCAAGCTTCTCGCGTGGCTGTCCGTCCTCCAGCACTGAGAAGTAACAGGACACATCACGAAGGAAGACCCCACCTGAAATTAAAGAAACGGACAGAACCTTTTGAAAGAACTGGAAACCTTTAATACATCAACAAGATCTCAGCAAGCAGGATTGCTCTCTTTGTTTCTGCAGTATCAAAGCAAATATTTTTTCAATGGCTGGTTTATTGGAACAGGTGCACTAATCTCAAAAGCTTTGCATACAGCCTCGCTCCTCTGACGCAGCACTACAAGATAAAAAAAAAACAAAACAGAGAGAGAAAGAGGTGGGCGTTGAACAAAGTGTCCAAAAGGAAATGTGGGATTTTCAAAATAATTCACCTCCTCTGGGCAGAGGACTCTTCACTGGCTCGTCCTGATCTACATGTTGAAAATATCGAAAAAGACGCTCGCAGAAGTCTGCAGGGAAGTTGTCCACTTCTAGGTAGGTCTTGAGAAAGAGACAGAAGCCGACTGCATCGACACACTGTGCAAAAAAATAAA
Source organism: Naso brachycentron (assembly GCA_029874485.1). Lineage (NCBI taxonomy): Eukaryota > Metazoa > Chordata > Actinopteri > Acanthuriformes > Acanthuridae > Naso > Naso brachycentron. Next base: position 18,814,615 of record JAQFJA010000012.1, on the reverse strand, counting down.
ATGTGTTGTCAGGAGATTTAATTTGACAATTTCTCAACAATTTTCTGATAATTTTCTTGAAAGTTTCAAAGAAAAAGCTATGCAAATTGGAACTAACATAGAAAAAAGAAAATGCTAAATTTAAATTTATTTTAAATGTATAAGTTCTATCCCATAAAATCCCATCTGGCAAAACCATGCATGCAGAATAAGAAAAGGGTAAATTAAAGTATCTAATATTGAAAGAATAAAAAATTGATACAAGCATGCATTTAATAGAATTTTTTATTAGTTATATATTATGATTAATTTCAAGTTAAGTAGTTCTTTTCAGGAAACTTCCCACAAAATGCATTTAAAGAAAAGGGACATTTCTGCAAAATAAACAGTTACCACAGTACCATTGATCAGAAAAGACTTGCTGCTCGCCTCACCTCTCCAAAACTGTGCTGGCCCAGTCGACCCCCAGGATGAAATTCTTTAATCACATCTTTCACCCTCAAACTGCTGTCTGCAGAGAGGACATTGGAGAAGTCAAACCAAGTCAAAACTGACACAAAAAAGGACAAAAAGCAAATCAAGATGAGAATCTGTTCTGAATGTGACTCATGCAAAAAGGACACAGAGGTTTAGTAATCTGTTCAGTTCTTTGCCTGTTTGCCATTTGTCCCACACATTAATTACATTGCTACTGAGGGCTTTAAGCAGGAAACATGTGAGATCATCACTAATTGTGGCTGCGGACGTACAGTGTGTATCCTACATTAAATCTGTGCCCTGCTGTCAGGGTAACACACAGCAGTGCTTTTCTCAGGTCCAGAGAGGAGCAGGTGTAATTATCTGTTCATCCATTATCAAACAGTGCAAATACTCAACCCCCCCTTCCAAACGCTAAAAGCCTACACACCCATTTCATTTCTTTCAAAGCCTCTGAGAGAAGGGCAGAATATTTTTAGCACTGTACCACTTCTAGTTTCCTGTCAACAGGTCTATTAAATTCTGAATCAGCTCAAACCTCGGAGGAAAAACACACACTTGCATTTTAAAGTTGTTGTTGTTTGTTCTTCTGTTAATAATGATCCTCTCGAGTCACATTATGGATTTTCTTTTGTGCTGATAGTGCATAAATGTAAACATCTTCCTGTGCCATTTATTTACGATGATGCGTAGTCTGCTGCTGCTTTCAGTCTTTGGGAAAAGTAATTGATCTCCCCGAAGAGAGACCCTCAAGTCTGAAAGGAACTGAGATCGCATTATCAGTGAGCCATCAGGTATAAGAAAAGTTTGCACACTTAGGTCAATCGGATCTAATCTTTCAATGTCTATAAATTTGGCACACAAAAAAAAATTCACAGATGTTTCAGCATTTTACGCTTCTTTAGTCTCTGTACCTTCACATTAATTGTTACACATGCACTTTCGACCTTCTTGTTTCAACTCCTTGCAGCAGTTTCCATGATGGAGTTTTTGAACAAGACTGCCTACTAAGATTCTATGCCCCCAACGTCCCACAGGAGGGAAATTCCCTCAGAGGTGGGACTTCACACTGAGGGACCTTCACCATACGTCACTGGTTCACCCTCACTACAAAGTTGGGTTTAGCAGGTATGTCTGGCAATTTCTCCAAACATCTGATTCATCTCATAGCCAGGTGGGGATCAGTTGACAGCTCTGCTTCTCTCTTCACCTGACTGTCCAAGACATTCAGCCACAGACCTGATGATAGCTATGACCACAAAGTCAATCATCAATCTTTAGTCTAATGTATTCTGGTAAGAAATGAACTATCTAATACTGGAACATGGTATTTGTTATGGCTGGTCCATTTCTACCACAGAAGTTCAATAGGCAGTTCCTCCCAATCAACCCCCTCTAGGTTTCCTCATGGTTGCCCTTGGGAGCACTGAAGTCCCCCGGCAGAGTTATAAATCTATAGGCAGTATCACTTTCATGGTTTCCAAGGAGAACCTGAACTCTGCTCTGTTCTGTTCGGGGTATAAGCACAAACAACAGTCAGAGCCTTCCTCTCAGTCACAAGTGATCATCTCCAACAATCCAACACAGCAAAACTAAGTCTTGCGTTTTTGTTTTCCCAAACCATTCCAGTGCCTCTCACCCTGGGCAATTTTGAAAAAGGAGAGAGTCCGAGAGTTGACTTTTCTTCAAGAGTTTGGTTCCAGACGAACTGCTGTGTGTAGAGATGAGCCCAACTAGATCTAGTCAGTACCGCTCCACCTCAGGACAACAGATGTATGGAGCAGACTGTTCTGGCTGTAATCCACACTTCCCCAACAGCTTTGGCTCCTTCCCTGCCAGAAAGCTGACATCTCACTAAGGCTGGGTATCGAACTTCAATACTTTTATGGTACTGGCTGAACTGCCTCAACACTAACGAGTATCGAAAAATTTCAGGTATTAAAATTTCGTATCAAATGACCAAAGGAGTTTATTTCATCAGCATCAGTGAGCCAATATGCATGCAGCATGCTTGTATTTTGCAGGAAAAACACCAGATTACATCATGAGACAGGGCTGACTTAAAGTATGTGTCATGTAATCTTTTGAAGAAACAGATTAGATAAAATGAGTATCCAAAAAATGTTGTTCAGGAACCAGTATGGAAGTCAATGTATTGGTATTGGCACCAATATAATTTTTTTCTAAACGATACCCAACCTTACGTCTCACATCCCTAGAACCAGTCCCTAACACCAGGGGGCAGCACACCAGCGTACCCCACCTTTGCGTGCAATTAATCCAAAGCCCGTGCCCACTCCTGCAGGTGGTGGGCACACAGGGCAGCGAGAACATGTGGTTCTTTCGGGCAATGCCAGGCTGAGACCCACAGGTTAATGCCCAGGCTGATAGACGCTTGGAGGGAGCGCTGGATTCCTCGATCAGAGCAAGGTACTACAGTTTTTTGGCGGACTCATGAAGGGTCTATGAATTGCCTGGCCCCTCACCTGGAGTCAGTTTGCCATTATAGAACCAACCAGGAGCCGATGCCCCTCACAGTACAGCTTCCAGGGTCACAGACACATGCAAAACCGTCCAACACCTCTTGAAGGGGCTGATTACTGCACATTTGTTACATTAAAATGTTAAAATACTGTTACTGACAAATTAATGTGGGAGTAGTATTCATCTGTTGCAGTTGATCTGGGAGGATCTCATTTTAATTACCTTTTATACAGCTGTTGGTTTAACCTTTAACACATTTTATGAGCCTTTTATATGTTTTGTATAATCAGCAATGTATGTAGCAGCGGTCAGACAAATGTAGCGGATCATCCCTGTGCAGTAACACAAAGTGGAAACACTGAAGTAAACTTTAAGGACAGTTTTGCCCCAAAAAATGTACTTAAGAACAGTGAAGGAGTTAATGTCTTTTGCTTATTGCACCACCAAAAATCATTTGTTTTATGTATTCAATAAGTAGATATACAGGCAGTTATACACAAAAAAACATATTAGGGATCTACTGATTTGAAGGACAGCCTCAGCTACAGAAAGCCAGCTCTTCAGCTGATCTCTTTATGTTTTACACGCAGCATTGGCACACCAGCAAAATGAATAACTGTCGAGACAATGTTAACTGAGATGGGTGATACTTACATTCCATGTAGTGCTGCAGCTGGATAAAATCCACAGGAGTCAGAGATCCTTCTGTATCGTCAGACGAGGCCATGACAGTGAGCTGGATGGGCAAAGAGACAGCAACGTTGGGACAGCCGCAGAGATCACAGGGAGGAGAACAGCCCCAGGATGAACCTCCAAAGTGAGGTGACAGAAGCGAGGAGTTTGCCTCTCCTACAACAGGTCTTAACCCACTTTTGGGGCAGTGACTCACATGAACTGGTTTGCCTTCATTCCTGGGATTGCACATACTCGTAGTACATAAAACACTCCTCTTTAATGGACATAGATCAACCACAGTGTCTCACTTAAATATTCAGACAGTCTGGGACTCATGAATCCCAATAATAAGACCTACAAGACCGCATTTAATTCATGGAGAAAATTTTTTGTCTACATCTCAATAGAAATGGGTCAGACCTTTGCAACAAGAGCTGATAAACTGAGGAGTTGCCTACAATTAATCAACAATGTAAAGTCTCAGCCTGCAGTGATGGACACTTAATTGTCACCATCAGGAAAAAATAAAAATAAAAACTTAACGCCTGCCTGAGTAGATAATGACTGAGTTGGTAAATGTGTCCAGCTGTAATTTCACCACAAGTCTCCTTTCTCACACACACACACACAACCCTTTTTAATAGGCTATCCCATCAGTTTCATTAGCAAACATACAGTAAATCAGAAATCAATTAAGACCAACCTTTGAAAAGAGGCTTCCATCAGACTGGATTATAATTTAAAGTCACCGTGTCTGACAGTTAAGGCACGGCTTTCTGATTCATTCTGCTCTCTGGTGTCCACTGAGCTCCTGAGGCTCCTTACCTTTCTCTCCTCGCAGACGTCAGCAGAGGTAAACAAAAAGCCGTCCCTCGAGCGCGGAGCTCCACGGCGCGGAACTTTGATATGTTGGTTGACGGCAGCTGGTGCCTGTAGGTAAATGTCTGCCGCGGTATTAGCGGATATAGGGGATTAAGATTGGCTGGAGGAGGAGCTTTTAGCGACATAATTACAAATAGTGGCACCGCCTCGCGCGCGTACGCACACACCAGCGCGACAGCCACGCGCGCGCGTTTCATTTATTGTACCCTCCCAACAAGTCCACGCAGTTCCTAAATACCACGGCTTTTGGACTTAAAAAAATCGGAATAAGGTTCAGGCTCTCATGTTCCCTGTGGTAATAAGAGTGGCTGAGCAGATGTAAATAACTGAAATATTACATGAGAACTCACTGACTCTGAAAAACTGCATGCATGATGTTGAATCATTGTCACAAGTCTTTGCAGAAAAGCTCTCAGACTGGGCCTTAACATTTGAATTATGGTTTAATTTAGCCGAAGTCTTTGTTTAATTTTGTGGTTTATGAGAGACAGTAAATTTTCTCAAGATGTTTTAAAGACAACTTTGACACAGTATCTCACCAGTGCAACATAAAATCAGAATGTGAGCTCTTTTCTCTTTCATAAGGGTAAGTTAAGTTCATAGTCCAAATAAATAAGATAAACTGAAGCAGTGAGTACTGCACTTAATGCACTAAAGATAAAATCCCACACACTGGAAGTTGTGGGCCAGTTTGCAGGTCAAAGGTTTATCTGGTGAGGAAGTGTTTGCTGTTAGGTAGTTACAGGTTCAACATAGCCTACATATCTGTGATGAGTGCAGTTTAAAGCAACGTGGGCTTGGCTTGACAATACAGTATGGCCCAAGAAAAGAAAAGAGGAGTCATTGCAGGGCACTGAGTAAATAAAGAGATCACTATATTCCTGACAGTTGAGAAAAATTCACGTAAGCCTACATTCATATGATTAAAGGTACTGTAAGTGATTTACACTTTGTTGAAATAAGTGTCAAATTCTGACAGCCATCACTGATAATAGAGTTTGGTCAGTAATGTGGGTCTCAAAATCTCACCGTTCTGCAGAAAAACCGAAAATACTTTTTTGGAATCCTCTCTCCTGATTGGATGCAGGTGGAAGCAGGATATAAGTGATGCCTGTCTGAGTGTTGAGTGATTTAACACTTGTTAAAAAATTGTATGGAAAAATATTTAAATAACACTTAGAGCACTTTTAAATATTTGCAGTGCAGTGTGGAATAGCTTATACAAAGTGACTTATTTGACATTAGCTATAGACGACTATATATAATACTATTATTATATTATATACTATTGACAACATCTAAGTGAAGCATGGGTGAATTAAAAGCTAAAGGCATTTTGGAGTGACTGTACAAGTCACAACAGCTGCTGACCTCTGACCCCAAAAGATCAATCTCCGTGACAATTTAGCAATTTGCTGCAGAAGACATTTTAAACTGATTGAATAAGCAAGTAAGTGTGCTTTGCACTGACATAGTTTTGTCAAACCATTGTTTCTAAGGTTAAGAATGACTTTAGCAAGTCATATTCTTCAAACCAAACATGGCCATAATCACAGTAGGCTCCCCTTGGCTGTATTGTAGTATTCTTTGTAGGGTGGCCTTCATTTTTGAGTCATTTCATGTCGGCGATATGTTGAGACAGTAGGAGGCGATAGAGGGCTTTGGTTACAATTGACCAGCGCAGCAAATAGTAGTAGAAGAAGAAGCAGCAGTTACGCAGATGTTTACGTTTTCCTACTTCCGTAGCTTCTTGAGGCGGAATAACGTCGCGATCCTAACGTCAATTCCAAAATTTGAGAAGAAACTCTCGGTCATGTTTCTCATTTTTTACATGAGTATTAGAGATGCTTGACAGATATATATTATCACGGTAATTTTTCTGTCCACTGTGGGCGCTGTATCGCGAGTTTTCCCTCATCATCCTTCGCAGAAAAAGCTAAAGCTAACGGTGTGTTAGCAGCGGGTCAGCGGCAGTGGACGTAGTATAATAAATCATCTCCTGATACGCACTTTGACCAGTATTAATTTAGATATTAAACAAGGCAGTCATGGCCACCAGGCGTCTGACCGATGCCTTCTTGTTAATGCGGAACAATGCAATCCAAAACCGGCAGATATTGGCTGAGCAAGTGAGTACATACGACCCCCGTCTGAGTACACGTAGCAATGCTGCGGTGAGTGGTCTGCATCGTTTTGACATTTTACTGTGTGTGTTTGCATATAGCTTAGCCAGTCACTCAGATGTGCTAGCTAGATACAGTTGTGTGTTAGTAGTTGCTAATCATTATTTAGAAGGATTTTTACGCCGGTAGTTTGTTTTTGGCCCGTAATTTCCCCTCAGGAGTCAGGACTGAGTAATGTGATGGAGGATGAACAGGGGTCTGCAGGCATTTCTTTTAACTCCTCAAAGCTAATTGTATAGCAACGGCAGACGGAAAACAGGGAAATAAAACTTGCTAATTAGAAGCATGTAATTCTTGATTTCTAAGTTAAATATGTTAGTGAATAAAATGGTGTGAGTTGAGTTGTGTTTTCTCGAGGTTAAAGCATGTCTTTAATGTCCACATTGTGCTTCTTTCTGGTAACGTTAGAAACTGTGTTGTTCAAGACACAGTAATTAGATTTAGTCCAGATTAAATTGTGCCTGTAAACTGTGATTGGTTTGTTCCTCTAGAATGTAGGTTGTTTTCCCCTCTACTAATAAAAAATGTGTGACAAACTGAGGAAAATTAGGATTATTGGAAACTGCTGCTTTCATTCAGAAATACTAATAATCTTCGAGGGGGGATAATGAAGGGATGCTGTTCTGGTCTTCTCTCTTCTGGTGTATCTTTAAATATCTTAACTTAAGGTACTGAATGTCAGTTTGTCACCACAGCTGTCTCTCTCTGAGAACTTAAAATCAGAACAACAACTACCTCTCTGTGTGAAACTTGTTCAAATAAATAAAATCTAATTCAGAAGTAGAGATTGTTGTGCTGCTAAACGCTGAGCCAGCAGCCAGCCATGACTGAATGAATGTTACTTATAGCAGACACAATGACTTTATCATGACATTAATTATAAAAGCCACATTTGGCCAATAACTATAAAATATGGTCGGTGTTAGGGTTGATACAGATCCGATGGATGAGATCTGTGCAAAAATATTTTGCAAATTATTCACCTACAGCCATTACAAAAGGAATTTGGCCTTCAGTTTTAAAATCCTGTCATTATCTACTTGCACACTGCAGCTAAACTCTATGGCAGTTAAATATGCTATAAAGCTCAAGGTAGTCAACACTTTTTTAAAAGTTTGAGCAGCCTTCCTGTGTTTGCTCTGGAGTTAGTAGAGGAGACCAGATGAACGCTAAATACACAGTACAGCAAGCAGCTGTAGGGTGTGTATGTGTGTGACCATTCACTCTCATTTTAACAAACTATTCCTTACTGAGATAGATTAATTTCTGATGGCCTGTATACCCATAGAGGCATTAAACCTGTGAGGATATCCCGTCAACTGAGAATGTTTCCATTTCCCAAAGTCTACTGCCAAATTTCAGCTGCTGACTCACATCATTCTATCCTCTACACTTGGTTTTCTCTGAGGTTTCTGATGGCTAATCTTTCAAAAAAACTCAGCACAGCCAAACCCACAGAGAGGATACCCGTAAGTGGCTGCGGCTCCTGGACAGAAAACGTCTCTTAGTGCATCTTTGTGTGTGACGCAGTGTTGAGTGGTGTGCTGGGGGTTACCTCAGGAACATCAGCAAGTAGGCTCTGAGTAAAACCATGCCATGGCAGCATGGTAATCCAGAGCTGACAACATTTTGTTAAAGGTGATTCATGCCTGATAGTGCAGCAGCAGTGTTTGGCAGTTGAGCTGCTCATCCACTGTCTGCCATTTGTTAAAAAAACTTTACCAGTTCATCCCTTAAGTCAGTCACTTGCATTTTAACCAGAGGTCTGTCAGTAGCTGATGCAGTTATCATGGGTCGTTAACTTTTCAGGTTCATGGATTAATGTTCTTGAACTGTGCGAACCTGTTTTTAACTCCAACTCGGCGTACATCATCCCACATATTCTCACATAGAAAACAAACAAGCAACAGTATCTGGTAACTTTGCCTTTAATAGTTTTTATGAATAGTAAATGGTTTTTGCCCAACAGCCCCCAGTTTGACTCTCTACAGGCCATATTTTACATTATGTTCCACCCTTGTCATGTGTCATTTAGCTGAAATGGAGATCGAAAAATGTAGAAATTCTGTTTAGAGTTGAGTATCTCGCTTGTCTTGTTCTGTGTCTGTTAAGTGTTTGATGTCACAGATAAAATGTTCGTACATTGATTGGTGGTGGGAATCTATCTGAATTTTAAAAAGTAACTGCCATTTAAAGCAGTCAACCACTGTCAGGCTAGTGACAAGTAAATATGTAGCACAAGTCTTTTTTGACATTTGTTTCAACAGTATGGCACTTTTATTTCAGTTTAGTGGTGCAGTTATGGATGTTTCACATGTCCACAGGCTGAAATATATTTGCACTTACTAAAAGGCAGTGACTCAAGTAAAAATACTTGTTTGCCGTTAGCATTAGCTCGTCTATCTCACTGGAGCTGCTGTTCAGTCAGGTTTAAAATTACTGACTTTTCCAGAAGGTTATAGACTTTCTGCATATTGTATTTTTTATTTTTTTTTAATGTCAATTTCTTTGCAAACTCAGCTATGAGTTGATTTTGAGGCTCGGCATCTTCAACCTCAATTTCTAAACCCCTTCCTTTATTCTGACTGTTTCTTACTTTTGTTTGTATAAAGTGAAGTTATTTTGCCACAAGTTTCTTGATGAGTATGATTTATCTTTGCATTCACACTTCAGTTTCACACTTTTGTACATACACACAAACTGAGGACAAATGTGAATTAAGTAAAAAATAACCTCATGTACCCCCGCTGTACAGTAATTATTATTCTCATTTCAAAGTCATTAATTGTTGGTGGAGGTGGATGCAAAACTTTTTTAGTATTTACCATGACTTCCTGGAGCTCACTCTCTGTTGCTTCTGTCTTTCTCCTCTTTCCTTTTCTCTGTTGGATGGGACCACTCTGCTATCTGCCAATCACATTAGGAGCTTGATGAGGTACTGTTGTTTCCCTTTGTGGTAGAATGACCCAAGACTCATAAAACAGTACACCAGAACCATCATCATGTTGAATTATTGTGTAAAATATTTTAATAGAAAAACTGTTTTTTTGTTTTTTGTTTTAAGTTGGCTGATGATCGAATGGCTCTGGTGTCAGGGATCAGTCTGGATCCTGAAGCTGCCATTGGAGTCACCAAGAAACTGCCGCCCAAATGGATAGAGGGGGTCGATGAGGTGCGAATGTAGAGACCAATCTGCAAAATGCTGCACATACAAATAATCTCAAAATAAATAATTTACAATGGAAAGATAGTTGCATAACTTTTAACCATCTCAAGTATTTTCTTTTAGATCCAGTATGAAATCACACGGATTCGGCAGAAGATGAAGGAACTCGCCTTACTTCATGACAAGCATATGAATCGTCCCACACTTGATGACAGTAGTGAAGAAGAGCATGCCATAGAAATCACAACACAGGAGATCACACAGGTACAGTTACAGTTATTATTATATTGTTTATTAGCCAATACAGAGTACCTATCAATGCCAGTGCCTTTCTTTCTTTTTCTTTCTTTTTTTTAATGAGCTTTATACCAGTAACCCTTGATGGATGTTATGTTATGGATGTGCTGAAGTTACTTGTCTTGTCGTTCATGAAATGAAACACAGTAAAAATGTGAAGTTGCATACAGGTGTGCAAGGTGCTGCTGGAAAGTAACAGGATCCTGTTTTCAATGAATAAATTAGTATTGAAACACTGAATAGACTTCTGTACTAATAATAGTAGGTTCAGCATTTTAGGCATCATCAAAAAGCATTTTTGATACAAGTTTCGTAATTAGAACAACAGTAGTAATAATAGTCATCAAGGTAGACGGGAATCGCCTTTCTTTTTAAATTGGAAACGCTGCCTGATTTTTTTATTTTTTATTTTTTTAATCACAACTTTTTGTATTGACTGTTGTTTATACTTGAATCCTCTGTCATTAGAAAATGATTTAGTATTCTTTGTTTTGTTTTTATGGGATGTGATGGACACATCTGACAACGTTTCATGGTGAGGAGAAACATAAGGATTTGTTTCTGCTCCCTCACATATTTTGTGTTTGTTGCAGATGTTTCATCGATGCCAGCGAGCTGTGACGGGTTTACAGGCTCGTTGTGGCCACTGCACCGAGCAGGAGGAGCGGCTATTGAGAAACGTGGTCTCGTCCCTGGCACAGAGCCTGCAGGAGCTGTCCACCAATTTCAGGCACACACAGTCCAGCTACCTAAAACGTGAGAACTGCAGTAAAGCTGCAGTTAGTCCTAAAATCTCTTTGCTAACTGTTGCCTCTCACTTGCTTTTACTTTAGTCACAGTTATATATCAAATAATATCTCTTTTATCCTGAAGTTTTGTTATCTTTGTGTGATTTGTTTATATTCAAGGTATGAAGAATCGTGAGGAGAGATCTAAGCACTTTTTTGACTCTGGACCCCTAATGGAAGAGGATGAAGATTTAGCTCTGTATGACAAGGTAACTAGCTTTCTAAAATGTATTAAGACATCAAGATAAGCCCTGTTGAAAGTTCCACAACTCAAGACACTTTAATTAACCCCAATAAAAGACAGGAATGGCTTAAATAAACCATATGACTTATAAAACTGGAAAAAAAAAAATTACTGTTGCTACTGCAATAAACTAGTGAAACAGAAAGGAAAGAAGAAATTAGATCACCATTTTTTATGGGTATATTATTCAGTCCTAACAGAAAGAAAGAAAGAAACAGAAAGTTATTTGGCCGGGTAGCAAGTGGACAATTGATTGTAATAAACATTATATACATGTATAATAGCACATTGTGCCACTGAATGCCACAAAACACGCCACAAAGGGGCATAAAGTCCAGTCAGTCCTAAACATGATGCTGGATGCCACTGATACAGTTTGTGTATGTAACACTGAACCTTGTTAGTTTTGAAGTGCAACACTAAAAGGGTTGTATATGTATTGCTGTATTGTGAAACTGTCGGCTGAGGCTGCAGTTGCATTTCTTTAGAGTTTTTGAATTGTTTTATGGTAAAATAACCTACTTTTACTTTTTCTGCCAGGGGTTCACAGACGACCAGCTGATGCTGGTGGAGCAGAACACAGTTATGGTTGAAGAGCGTGAGAGGGAGATCCGACAAATAGTTCAATCCATCTCGGATCTGAATGAGATTTTCCGAGACTTGGCTGGAATGGTGGTGGAGCAGGTATTTGGAACAGTCCTCACACACACATTTAAATATATAATCAATAGTATTTTTCTAAAAAAAAAACAAAATGTAGACATACAAAATTAATCCTGCGCAGTCATCACTTATTGGCCCTTAGACATGCGGTGGTGACCTTGTCTGCAGAGCCCCGCCCTCTGCTTGTATTTTGATGTTTCGGTTTAATCAGGACATTTCTGGGCGTGGAGTGGGTGTGTTTGCCCCCAGCCAATGAGTGTGTGCTGGTGAGGTTGGGGGTGGATAAAACATAGCAAATGGATGCGATTCAGACCCTAGAAAACTGCGGATGCGGACATGACAGCGAAGAAAAGGAACTGAGGCAAAATGGCAAGTGGGTAAAGTTTGTTTCAGAACGAGTGTGAATCTCAGTTTTGTTCTCACCAGCTTTTGAGCTCTGAAGGAGTTGGCTTACTTTTTGTCGGACAGGTAACATTAGATGCCAAACACTTGCGATTAGCTTGCATTAGCTTGCTAAGTTTTCAACTTTACCGTTAAAACGAATGTAATATTCCTCCATAGTTTGCTGCTTAGGTACAAGCAGTATCTGTACACGCTACGATACTTATGGTGGCGGGTGTGAGAGGAGGGGCCCAATGTGAATGTTGTGTTCACAAGTTGCAGCAAACAAATATTGCTGACTCTACCTTTAAATAATAGACTTTTAATTAAGGCAAAGGTCCAGTCATTGAGCTACCAAAGACAACGATTTTTGTTCTTGTTCCAGATTGGATTGTCTGTGAGTTGTCCCAGTGACTTCCAAAATGAAAAGCGCCCTGATATATAAACATTCAATACGATTTATGTTTCAACAAAGCTTGAATGATTATTAATTTCAAAACAATCCAAAGGTTAGAAAGTGTTTGGCAGTGCTTCACAGAAAATTACCTGACTGTTATTATAACATGATAACTGTATTCTGTTTGTTTAAACCAAGAATCCACAGCTAAAATTAGTTTCTATTTTTGTTGCTAACAAATTCCCTGTTCATCTTCCTTCAGGGCACCGTTCTTGACAGAATTGACTTCAATGTGGAGCAGGCTTGTGTTAAAACAGATGATGGACTGAAGCAGTTACAAAAGGTAGTGCTTTACAAAAGAATAGTTCATCTTGTTGCATAATGTTGCGCTACTGAATGATTTGCTGTTATTCATTAATATGAATCGAAATACAGTGTCGATATTGTTTTTGTTTTCTTTGCAGGCGGAACAGTATCAGAAGAAAAACAGAAAGATGCTGGTCATTTTGATCCTCTTTGTCATAGTCATTGTTCTTATTATTATTCTTTTTGGAACAAAGTTTTAATTATACATTCCTCCTCTGGCTTTTGTTTTCTGTGTGGGTGTTTGTTGTGCATCTGTGTGGACTTGGACTCGGTTCTACGCAAAACAAAGCTGACTGCCTTTCATACCCACCAGGAACAGAGGGAAAAGAACTCCACGTTTCTTTGCAGGTGCACTTCGGGCTGTGTGGAGATGTTTGTGGTCGATTTTAATGAAAGAAACAATCAACAATGTGTTTTGAGCTGTGGCAGTTTTATCAAGTGACTCACACCCAAATCGCCAAGACTCTTGACAGAGGTTTGTCAAACCCACCCTTTGTTGGCATATGTGTCTTAAAAGAAAGCACGCTGTGGTATAAGAATGGACCACCAATGTTTAAATGCTTAAGCAGAGCATGCTCTGCGTGAACTCAAAGCACGAGTTGTGACGTTNNNTGTGACGTTTATTGTGTGATAAAGCATTGTTTCTGTCCATTATCATTACAAACATTTTGTTTATGTGAGGACACTGTGACCACAAGGAATGTTTATGAGAGAGAATTATGCAGTAGATCTCATTTCACTGCAAAACTAATTTCATCCTAGCATTGCATTTATGTCCCGGCTCAGTATTTTACCTTGCAAGACTTTAAGTGTTGGTATTCGGGCAGTACCATATATGTAAGAATAGTTCAGTACCAAGAATATCCCTTTGGTTTAAGGACCACAATTTTTTTTGTTTTCATTACTGTACTCCCTAATTAATTAATAATGACGTGTTATTCCACTGTGTCTGAGGAATGTGTAGACAGCTATGAGCCAACTCCAGTTCACCCTGTAATTCCTGTAAAAGTCAACCCAGTGTCACACCTGCTGCACTTTTCATGAAGTGCTCATTTTAAAACAAATATTTTTTTTGATTTCATGGTCTTTGCATTAAAGTGCTACCTTTTTTAAACTCTTGCAGTTTGCACATATTGAGGCCTGAGGGGGAGAATTGTTGTGTTATGGATGTAATACTACTGTCATCTGTATGATGAAAAGAATTATTTATTTTTTAATAACTTCAAATAATCAGAGGTTCGGAAGTGTTCTGCGTCAGGCAGAATTACTGTATATTGAGTAAA
>JAQFJA010000012.1:18749281-18760244 GCA_029874485.1 Naso brachycentron | reverse complement strand
AGTCAGATTACTGCCAACACAATGAAATGTTTGAGTAGTGATGTTCTTCGCTTTAGGGAAGCAGTTTGCATTACTCAAATGCAAATATTTCTCTCACTGACTGATCTAATCTTAACGTAACTTTGCATGTGAAATCTCTCTTTCAGTCTCCCTTGGTCCAAGCTATATTCAGCCGAAACACAGACGAAGTGACATTTTTGTTGAACCATAATGAAGACGTCAGTTTACTGGTAATATAATCACACATTAATTCTACATGTTGCATTTTGAAAGTTGTATTATCATACTTGCATGCATTGTGTTTTGGGTCAAGTGTAAAGACACACTGAGGTTGTACAAAGAGTGTGACTGTGTATCACTGTTAAAGGCTACTTGCCATGTAATTTATTGGCTCTCCTGACTGCCAGCATGGTGTTTCTTTTATATTTAATGTAGATATATGTATATTTATTGTGACTGCCAGGTTGCTAAGCAAGTTTTCTTGACACCTTTAATACATAATGTCAGTTTGATTAAATGTTTTATACAAACAGATCCAGCAAGAATTAAAAAAAACGAAACAAAACAAAATAAATAAAATATTGAAATTGCACTTTAACTGCGCAAATATGTGGAGTCAGAATTAGATAAACATGTATTCTAATACAATAACAAGCGTATGAAATGGAAGCGAATGAGCTGACTGTGTACTTCTTTGTTTGATCTCTTTTATTTGAATGTCTTTTTGCTCAGGACCAAGAACAAAGCACACCACTCCATGCTGCTGCTTATTTGGGTGATGTCGACACTATAGACCTCCTTATTGCTTCAGGTAGGAAAATTATTTACCTTGCTTGAAATATGTAAATGGAAGCATATTATCGACCACTTACACTTGTGTATCTTTTTTTGGTTTGTTTTTCAAATCAGCCTTTCTAGCAATTGATACAGTGAGTCAGTCGGTACAGAAAAACTGAAATATTCAAAAACACTCAAAAGTAAAGTCCACCGAGTGAAGTCAACCTTTGCTTTTGTGTTCCATTACAGGTGCTAATGTCAACGCCAAGGACCAGGGTTTGTTGACTCCGTTACATCGAGCAGCCTCCTCGCGAAATGAAGTATGTTCATTATAAAATGCAGAGGGACACTGACTTTTCTGAAGACTTGATCACCATTTGTAAAGTCTGACTGTCATCTTTTTTTAAAATTTTGTGTGTTTCTTCAGAGAGCTGTTGAGCTGTTACTAAAGCACAAAGCAGAGGTCAATGCACGGGACAAGTTCTGGCACACACCATTACACATGGCAGCTGCAAAATGGGCCACAGGCTGCGCTTCGGCCTTAATACCGCATGTTTGTAGCCTGGATGTGGCTGACAGGTCAGGAAGGACACCACTGCATCATGCAGCACACAGCGGCCATGGAGAGGTAAACTGTAAAGTTCATGGTATCAACCAAAGTCTTCCTCCTGATTTTTTTAGATTTCTAATTTAAATATGAATCCATTTTTCCAACATTGTTATCTGTTGAATTGATAACTTTCAAAAATAAATTAACTTTAGGAATGTGAATGAAGACTGAGGGATATTTTCTTGGTTTCTGGTGGTTGTGTTTGGTGAAAAGGCTTCGGTTTCAAAACATAAAAATCGAGTTTCACAAAAGATTTGCACTTCTGTGTAACAAAAATAAAACCAGAGCCCTGTTAGAATTATGTATGTACAAGTGTGTTTGCGGCACTGTTGTCAAGACAAAATGGTGCTATTTACGGAACTATAGCTGTAGATTAACACTGGTTGACCACTTATTATGTCTCTACAGATGGTGAACTTGTTTCTGAGCAAAGGTGCCAACGTAAGTGCCAAAGATAAGAAGGAAAGACAGGCAATCCACTGGGCTTCGTACCTCGGTAAGTGATGTCATATACCGTCACTTTTTACCCTGAATAAAAACATTTTCTTGATGATTGTCAGAAAGAACAGACGTCCGTGATAAAGCACAGACACATATGATAATAAACAAGCAAATAACAAAATAATCAACACCCAGCAAATACTTGAGAAATGACTCTAACAGCTACAGTTCATCCATAAAGTTAAGGTCAGAAGTTGTTGCCAATTTATTTTAGTATAAACGTATGTAATGCAACACTTTACTGGAAAATTGTGGAAAAAGTAACGTCAGGCTTTCACTAATTAACAGATTTTAAAAAGAGTCCGACTGTGTTCACAGAGAATACACGTAGCTAACATGCCGTGCTGTCCTCAGATTTAATGTACTTCTCTTTCTGACTGGATTGCTGTGACATCATTTCACAGTCGACCATTTGATCGGTCAGGTATGAATTTGATTGTATTCTTGACAGTTACAATAAATGATCTTCATCCTGACTTGAAAATATCAATAGAAGTGCAAAAAATTACATTTTTGACATTTAGCTGCTGATTTATGACAACATAGACGGTTACTGGCTGAGCTCATTATCATAACTTAATATGGATTTAATTAGACTAGTTGTTGATAGATTAAAGGTCAAAATCAGGTGAATTTTGTTTTGAAGAGGTGAGTACACTAAAGCCCCATTTCCACCAAGCAGTACAATTCAGTTCGGGGTAGAAAGTCCTTGAAACGGTAAACCCTGATCTGACTTGCGTTTTTACAACCATACCCTTACTTGGCAGTCAGGGTATATGGTGGATGGCAATAGTGTTGTGATGTCATACCTGACTAAATAATCCCGACTCAATTCTTCATTTAATTCACTTTTTCTCACAAAAATAGCATGATTGATGGGGATTCAGCATGATGCTCAGCATGTAATGTGGATGTAATAAAAAATGCAAACTGCTATGTAGCTTAGTAAAAAACCACAATATTATACTGATACATTCATATTAATATATCTTTTTACTGAAAAGTGGTGAAGTCTGTGCATACAGAGCCTCAGAGGTAGCGGCATTGTTCTGTCTTGACTTTTACATTCCAACAAACTAAGGTAGTAGCTACCCTTAGTATTAGTAAACTAGTAATTCAAAATGGTGTAATCACATAGTTTGTCCATCAGAGGGTGGTCCATTATTTAGTTGGTAATAAGTGAAGTGTTTATTGTTCAGCGCTCTGATGTTTGGAATGAAGTTTGTTAGATATCCTTCCTCCATTACATATATTTGCCACACATATTTGACAGCCACATTCAAAATATTACATGTCGAATATTGCCCAATATGTCGGAAATTGGAATGTTGTCACTCCCTTATATCAGCATTGGCCCCCAAAAATCGGTTGGGCCTAATTAACAGTTCTAAAACTGTTAGGCACCCCAACGGAAGGGTGCCAAAATGTAGGGCGGTAGTGTTTGGTTATTTTGATACCATTCATAACTTTGACAATGGAAACCCAAATAATTGCGTGCTATACCAAACCGAATTGTACTGCTTGGTGGAAATGGGGCTTAACTGTCCTACTTGGTTTGCAAAGCGTAGCATGATGGGCGTGCGTTGGCAGATGCTTAAAGTAAATGTTAACCATTTCTTTCAGGACATGTGGAGGTTGTGAAGCTGCTGGTGTCTCACGGTGCTGATGTGATGTGCAAGGACAAACGAGGTTACACTCCACTTCATGCTGCTGCTGCCAGTGGGCAGTTTGATGTGGTCAAATATCTATTAAGACTGGCAGTGGAGGTAAAGATGTAATAAATAATTGTAACTGTTCAGGTAGCCAGTTTTTCATGTACTGAATTTTGTAAAGGACAATATTATTAAATGTGCTTGAGCTTGCTTTCAAATCAACAAGCATGTTGTATTTCATCCTCATTGACTGTTTTTTCTTGTCTGTCACCTGTAAGACTGATGAGCCCAATGGTTTTGGGAACACAGCGCTCCACATGGCCTGTCACACGGGGCAGGACTCTGTGGCCACTGAACTGGTGAACTGCGGTGCCAACATTAATAAGCCCAACCACTACGGCAGCACGCCGCTGCATCTGGCTGCTGCCTCCTCCAGCGGGGTGCTGTGCCTCGAGCTGCTCATCAACAATGGTGCTGACGTCAACGTGCAGGTAAAGAGCTCGTTTATAATAAATGGAATTAAAAAGAGCCAAAAGAAGAAATTCATAGTTAGGCATTACTGGATTGTATTGCATTGTGATCATGCTTTTATTTCCTCTGAATAGAACAAGGAAGGAAAGAGTCCTTTGCATGTTGCTGCTATGCACGGGCGCTTCACGGGCTCCCAGATTCTGATCCAAAACGGTAACACAAGCTACAAAAAACGTTTACTCATTTTAAGCTCAACACACGAGTTTTCCCTCAAAGTATACTCTGACTTAAGACATTAGCACCACAACTGAAACATTTCATCATAATCACATGATGTGCCCTTCTTCCTCTGTCCACAGGTGCGGAGATAGACTGTGTTGATATGTATGGAAACACTCCTCTTCATATTGCTGCCAGATATGGTCAGGAGTTGTTGATAAGCACTCTGCTGACAAACGGTGCGGACAAGGCCAGGTAGGTCTGTCCCAGCCAGCCAGTGTGTGATGCTGGAAAGTGTGCTCCCATTAAGCATTAATGATTTGCCCATTTGTATGATCTAGCTGCACTGAGATATCTTGTTTCCTGTTTGGAATTTACACCCCCCCCCAATAATCCAACCATGTTACACAGAAGCTCCATAAAATGTGTAGTAGCACAAACCAGCCGTAATAAAAAATCACACACACACACGCATGCATGCAAACTCTATTATTACATATGACGGAATAATACTTATGACAAAGCACATCGGCAGAGAAAACATTTATCTGCTAACCAACTGTTAATACTTCAACAACTTAACCTTAATTTCTGCGTGCACATACCAAAGTAAATAATCTTTGTTTTGTTGTGTAAAGACAGGGGATTCATGGGATGCTTCCACTGCATTTGGCAGCGCTCTACGGTTTTCCAGACTGTTGTCGAAAGTTACTTTCTAATGGTGAGAATCTGTTGGAGTCATTAAGCCATCCTCAATTTATTTGCCACCTTTTTTACATTTCAGTTACTGAAACAACTTAATATGTTCCGACTATTAAGTGATGTTGTTTGTTTTGTATCGTTCAGGCCAGTTTTACATCATGTCCTCTCAAACGCAACCACTTGAGTTTGATATAAACATTGTGGATGACTACGGAAGGACCTGCCTGCATGCAGCTGCTTCTGGAGGGTGAGGTCACACACATGCGCACACGCACACTGCTAAATTTCTATGTTTGAGCTTTTTTCGCTACGTATTTATTTACACACAATTAAGTTGACTGAACGTTAAATATCTGGCTTTTGTATCTTTGTTTACTGGTCATTGTACTGCACTGTTTTCCTGCTTAATGACCGTCCTTTAGGTTGTTTGAATGGAAAGATTTCCAGGTTTAAATTTTGTTGACATTTTGGGAAGATCATTTGCTTTTGTGAAAATTAAATTTTTCCACATTTTTGGTGGATTTTAGTCATCATAAAATCCAGTTTAAGGCACATACATTTTTTTTTAAAAATTGATTTTATAAATATGATATATATTTTTTGCAAATAGCTCCACTTCAAGGAGAGTATTATTTTTTACACTGAAATGAACCTGAACATTACTCCCTCTCTTCTCTGGTGACAGAAACATGGACTGTCTGAACTTGCTGTTGAGTAGCGCTGCTGAACTGGACGTAAAAGATCATTTGGGAAGGTAAGAAAGCAGTGCTGAACAGCTGGAAGGAAGAACTGAACTCTGCTTTGGTGTGACCTGATGTCACAGCTGTCCTCTGTCATACCTTGGCAGATCTCCTTTGCACTATGCGGCCGCTAACGGGATCAGCCAATGCACCATCTCCCTGATAAGAGCAGGCTCTGACGTCAACGAGCTGGATCTGACAGGCTGTAGCCCTCTGCACTACGCTGCTGCTTCACACACCTTTTGTGGGTGAGAACTTTGTGCATTTACAGTCACCGTCATGTTTGAAATGGTTTGCTTTGAGTTAACAAGAACAACATCCCATGAACTTATGTTCACTCAAGTCAGTCATTCAAATGTCCATCTCTCTTCCCACAGAGGCGAATCACAGTCTGACTACAGTGAGGAAAAGGAACATGATGCCTCTCTGTAGGTCACTTCTTTTTTAATCTTATTACACATACTATTAATCTTGAGGTAGATGAACAAGTAGATACTTTTAAAATGACATCTAGAATTATAGTTTAGAATTGTATGGAGCCCAGGATGTGACATGGATGTGTTTTTCTTTTTTTTTTTCTTTTTTCTTTTTTTTTTTTAAATGCAAGCATGTTTTCTCTATCGCATGCAAGTTTTCTGTGAGATATGTGTTTATTTAAACTCACAGAGCCATCCTTTCAACTTTCAACAAAATGGTAAAGGTAAATTAAAAGATCAGAGAAAGTCACCACCACTGTCAAATTTGTGAAGCTATTAGCCAAAAGAGAAAAAAAAGGGGAAACATCAGACTTGTATGGAATGATATGTGTAAAATGTGACACTTTACAAAAATACATAAAGGATTGATTATGTAACAAAAAGGATTAGATTCAATTTTTTTTGTGTACTTGCCAATTTAAAAAAAAAAAAACATACAGAAAAGCCATGTTTCATTGAACAGAACCCTTACAGTATTTATCAAACATTACCAAGGAAATGGGGAGGGAAAGTTTCTGAAGCACTGTATGAAATGTCTCTCTTTAATTACTTCTTGTTGTTGGAAGAAGAATCAAACCCAGACAGGATTCTTAATTTTCTGCTCTGTGTGTTTAGGTGTTTAGACTACTTGCTTGACAATGGAGCGAACCCGACACTAAAGAACAGTAAGGGCTACAGTGCCGTCCACTATGCAGCAGCTTATGGGAACAAACAGCACCTGGAACTGGTCAGTGGTGTCTTCTGATTTACAGTGTTTTTTTTCCTTGTTAATCAAGCTGGAATGAGTTTCTTCAGTGTTGTTTTTTCCCCTCTCTCACTCTTGTAGCTCCTGGAGATTTCATTCAACTGTCTAGAGGAGGCCGAAAGTAATATTCCAGTCAGCCCTTTGCATTTGGCTGTGAGTAGCACATTATTACATTGAAAACACTAAAAAAAGATGCAGCTGCTAAAAAGGATAAATAAAAACAAAAGTAAAAGACCACATGTTGACATAAATTTGATTCTACTCTCATGTATTCTGCCTCTGCAGGCGTATTATGGTCACTGTGAGGCGCTGCATTTGCTGTCTGAGACACTCGTGAGTCTGGATGTGCGAGACATAGAGGGCCGAACTGCCCTCCATCTGGCTGCTCAGAGAGGTTTTGCACCGTGTGTGGAGGTGCTGCTGAAACATCAAGCCTCCTACACACTGAAGGAGCACAAGCGCAGGTGGACGGCTCTACATGCTGCAGGTGTGTGTGTTTGGCTTTTGATTGACAGTGTATTTCGAATAAACCATGGATTTATGGTGAAGTAAGTTTTCGTCTTAAAATCGTATTCTAACTTTGTCATATTTGTTGTTAATGTCTGTGAATTTAATTTTTTCTTTAATTTGATATTTACTCTTTTCACACGGCAGCTGCTGAAGGCCAAATGGACTGTCTGCTTTTATTGGTCAACAGGGAACAAAGTGTCGACATCATCGACAGTCCAGACACACAGGGACAGTGAGTTACTTGATATCTCATACTGTGATTTGTTGTTAATGGTTGACATATGCAGCCTTAAGTTACAA
Source organism: Naso brachycentron (assembly GCA_029874485.1). Classification (NCBI taxonomy): domain Eukaryota; kingdom Metazoa; phylum Chordata; class Actinopteri; order Acanthuriformes; family Acanthuridae; genus Naso; species Naso brachycentron. The sequence continues at coordinate 18,752,541 of JAQFJA010000012.1, read as the reverse complement.
TACCGTTTTTAAACCCAGTAACCTAATTTTTTGTGTTATGACATTACACAATATAAAATGTTAGCACAGTTTATTTACGCCAAGAACGCTACACTTGTTGTTGATTCCCAACCAGTGTTCATTTTCTCTGGCACGATTACTTTGGTCTAAATAAACAGATCAGAGATAAAGTAAAAGGAAAATGTTTATACTGATTTTGTCTTTAGGTTTATAAAACATTGACTTCACTGTCAAAGTCACAGAGTGAACTCATAAAGCATACATATCAAGCTCATAGCATCATAGTAGTTTTTTTGTTTACATGTAGAATGGTGATGTTTTTGTTTGATTTAAAATACGTTGTAACTATTTTATGAAATCTGCAAACTTTAAATCCTTCTTGCTTGCTTCTTCATTTGTTAGGACGGCTCTCATGCTGGCAGCTCTGGGTCGTCACACAGACTGTGTCCACATCTTGTTGGAAAAAGGAGCAAAAGCTGATGCTGCAGACAAAATGGGCTTCACTGCACTTCACAGAGCTGTAAGTGTATTTGTGCTTGTGTGTGAACATGTCCCGATATGTGTGAATTACTTTTATTTACTTCATGGATATGTCCCTTTGCAAAGTACTGGATGTTCTGGATGTGAGTTTTCTTTTCATTTCATATCTTATGTGCTCCCCCTGCAGGCCATGTTGGGAAGTGAAGACTGTGTATCTGCTCTGTTGGAGCATGGTGCCTCAGCTCTGTGCAGAGACTCTCAGGGAAGAACTCCGTTGCACCTTACAGCGTCCCTCGGCCACACAGAGCTACTGCGAACTTTGCTAAAAGCTGCTATAAAAGCCGACCCTCTGGATTCCATGTTGGACTACAGAGGCTATACGCCCACCCACTGGGCTGCCTACCATGGTGAGGCATCACGGCAAGAGTTTATATCAAATGTAATTAAGTCATTTTAACAAACAGGCTTTGGTTCTGTGCTGAAAAGAGCAGACATGCACGTATGACGGATGAAACTGACGAAGTGTGGATGAATGCGACATTTTCAGAGCAGCACCAGAACATCACATTTTTAATCTGCAGTTTCTTTCTAGACTTTGAATAAGTTTCAGCAGTTTAAACACGACTGTCTTATGTAAACTTGTGTGCTGAGATACTCTATTATAATGACTGTATTTGTCCATGTGTTTCCTGTCTGTAGGGCGTGAAGGATGTTTGCGAGTTTTACTTGAAAACAAACTTTTTAGCAACCAGGAAAGAAATCTCTTCACTCCGTTGCACTGTGCTCTGTGAGTACCACAGTAAAAGGATATGCTCAACAAACATTTGGTTATTAGAAATTAACAATGACTTCTTCAAAACTGAAGAACTGTCTCGTCCTTTGCAGAGTTAATGGCCATGATGTTGCTGCTGCACTTCTAGTGAAGACTTTTGGGCCTCATGTCGTTAACATAAGTGACGCTAAAGGAAGGTGAGTTCTGCTCTGAGCTGAGCTCTGCTTATCGTTACCAATCTTTTTTGTGCAGCACTGCAGGTATGATCAGTCTACATTTGCTGTAAAAGTAGAATATTTGTGTTTATTTACTATTCTGGCATAAATCAATAAGCAGTGGAGGTACAACATGGATATAAAAATGTTTGGATGCTGTATGAAACAAAGAAAACAGAGTGATTTCTCTGCTACTCCTTGATGACATATTTTCAACTGAAGACAGTATGAAGACAACAAATTTAATGTTTAACCCATTAACTTTATTGATTTTTGTCTAAAGAATATTACAACATGAGCTCAGGAACACTCCGATTACATTCTGTTTTTATTTATGTTTTATGCAGTGCCCCAACTTAGTTGAAATAAGAGCTGAAATGATGCAACCAAGTCACTCTTTTAGCAGATCAGCATGGTTGTTGTTGTTCATTTGGTCGAGAAAATCCCGCTAGACTGGCAGCTTTATCCAAAAGTGAGTCAGATTCAGATTCAGACAACTTTATTAATCCCATAAGGGCAATTTAGTTTCATAGTCTACCAAGTCTTAGGATACCAAATAAAGGTGAGTAACACAATCATAGTTTGTACAATCACTTGCACATTCACATGTCAGTGGCAACAGATCAGCAGACGAGCCAAAGTAAGATGGAAAATATATGTGCATCATAAGTTCATCACCGGAGATGTAGCAATAAATAATTAAACAATAAATAGACAATAAATTATCCCTACAGATTACTTAAATATGCACTTAACATGAAATCAGTTATAGCTGTTAGCATTCAATAGCCTGACAGCTGAAGGAATGAAGTAGTTAGAGTATCTGTTTGTTCTTCTTGGAGGAGCAATATAGCGCCATCCAGAGGGCATGAAAGAAAAGTCAGGTGAGAGAAAGTGGTCAAGTTGGTCAGTTATCCCCTTGGCTTTTTGGACTAAACATTCCCTCCAAATGGAGCTTAAGTCTTTCAGCTGGACTCCAGTAACCTTGGAGCAAACTTTGACAATTTCACACTGTTCTTGTCCTTCACAGACAGCCCGTTGAACCAACAGAAACAAAGGGAAGGTTAAAAGACTTTCATTCAATAAAAGAATGATAAAAAAAACTATATAAAATTCTCTCAGAGACATCAAAAGAGTTCATCCTCCTCTCTGTTTTCAGCAAACCTCAATTAGAGTCAGACACTGTTCCAAGGTATTTATATGTGTCAGCAATTTGAACATCTTCACCATGAATAATGCTGGATACAGGTTGACAGCAGTTCTTCCTAAAATCAGATATTCGTTCTTTGGTTTTCATAACATTAAATTAATCACACCATTTGACAAAAGAAAGCATTACAGTCATATATCATTAAAGGCATATTTGGTTATCTTTAAATGTTAAACTTAACACAGAAAGACAGGGATGAAATGCATAACCTTTCATAGCTTGCAGAAAGTTGCAAACTTACCAGTATTGTCATGTTCAGAAGCCATGAATGTGTGTGACAATCCTGTTCTTTCATGTGTGTGTGTGTATGTGTGTGTTTGTTGGTGCAGGACCCTGCTGCATGCAGCTGCTCACTCAGGAAGCGTTGCTGGGCTCCAGCTGGTCCTGGCCCACGGAGCAGAAGTCAATGCCGTGGATCTTTGTGGATGCTCCGCTCTGATGGTTGCTGCAGACCGTGGACAGACGATGGCAGTCGGTATGTGATTGAAATTCCTCTGGTCAGTGTTTTTTTTTTTTTTTTTAATATTTGTTTACACCCATTTAGAAAAAAAAAATAGGAAAAAAAAACAATGTTTATGTTTGT
>JAQFJA010000012.1:18716364-18733351 GCA_029874485.1 Naso brachycentron | reverse complement strand
GCAAATAAATTAAGATGTGTTTTGGAGAAAAAAAACACAATGCATTTAGCAACATTAGTGGCATTGGGTGCTACAAGCAATGTATTACAACAACGTTTCCCTATATTTTGAAGTTTAACACATAAGAGTGAGCTGACTGGTTTTTCTGTGCGAGCATCATCTTGATTCACTTCCTTGTTAGACATGTGAGTGTGTGCGTTGTGATGTGATTTACCGGTCACATGACTGCAGCCTCCGCACCGGTTTATCAGCACTGGGTGTACCCGCAGACGTTAGGCAGTGTTTTGGCTGTTTTGCCAGCGACACCACTCTCCAATTCCTGCCGTTACCGAACTCCAGTGAAGCCCACCGACCGTCCGCTCACATGGCTCGGTTAACTCTCGTTGCTGTCCTGTTTTCAGCCGGTTTGTCCGGTGTTTTCGCCGGAGTGTTTTTCAGCCAGAAGCAACCGTGTTATGTCCGCACACCGAAGAGAGGCGACTTTGGACTAAAGTAAGCTGAGCAGTTTTACGTGCTACGTGAAATGAGTTTGTTAAAAAATAAAGAAACTTGAACTGGTTGGTTTATTTTTGTATCTAGCTAGCCTTAGCTGCGTTAGCTCCGGATAAGTTGGAGTTCGTTGGCTTTATCAGCAGTTCCACTCACTTGAGATAACGATATTAAAAAGATAACATTGTATGATAGCTAATAGTTGTGTTCAAGGGAAAACAGACACAAAACAGTCAGTGTCTTAAATAGGAAACAGTCTTAGTTTCATTTCTCTCTTGCTTTTCTGAGGATTAACGTCCGGTCTTAAGTTCTCTAAAAAACCCGAACAAAACGAACATTTGTGCCCCAAAATTATCCTAATCATCACTTTCAACAAATGACATTTAATGAACTGTCAGTTGCGTTAGAGGAAGTTGGCAGTTTTGTAAATTCCCGACTGTACAGATGTTAATCATTTAACACGGTCAGAGTCATGGTTATAAAACTGCATTTGAAGAATAAAACAGGCATGTTTGGGTTTTACAAGGGACAAAACATGACTGTCTCTTTTGTGAACTGTGATGGTTAGGGGGTTTTTTTGTGTGTGTGTGTGTGTTTGTTTGTTTTAAGATAAATCTGGTCAGTTGCAGCCTTTATGTCGATCATTAATTTCTAGCATAAACACAGTTTTAATAAGAATACTTAAAAAGTACTCCTCTCACTGCTTTTACCAAACTATGTACAGTCTGATGAAGACTAGACTCAGCTCACTTTGCAACATGCATGTCAAAGCCATTTAAATAAAGGCTTCTTCTCTTTTTTTTTTTCTTTTTTTAAAATCATTTTGCCAGGAAAGTGTCTTGGAATTTTTCTCGTTTTGAAGCTCAGCATTTCCCAGGTCATGTCAAAGAGCACCTTCATCACCATTGTGTTTAAACTCCCAGAGCTCTGCAGACATTTGTCTTTCGATGTAACAGGGAGTGTGTCACTGAATTACCTCAAACATATATTTGGTATTTCTGTAGTGTAATGAAGACCTATACATGTGCAAAAATTGATAATAATTTCATTGTTCATCAATCTATAATGTTAATTACTTTTTAAATCATTGAGGTTTAATGATATCTTGAGATGCCTTGTTTTGTCTGACCAACAGACTGAAACCTGTGGACAGTTTGAAATGATCTAAAACATATTCTCACATTTGAAAAGCTGGGTTTCAAAAAAATTTATTAAATTTGCGCTCGATGTGTAACTTAAATTATTAATTGTACTTTTTTGCGACATTTGTCTTCTGTATTACTGACTGTGTTGCTGCTGCAATACTAATATTTCCAGTGACCTGTCTGTCTCAGGACCTATCCTCGTCCTCATGAATATATAAACGTTTCTGAACTGCCCAAATCATGGGACTGGAGGAACATCAATGGCACCAACTATGTGAGCACGACCCGCAACCAGCACATTCCCCAGTACTGTGGCTCCTGCTGGGCGCATGGCAGCACCAGCGCTATGGCAGGTATGACTCGATAGATGGAAGTTTCCAGTGACTTTAAAAATAGCTGAGTCACAGTGGTTTGGCAGCAGTGTAAAACAGGTTGTCACATGACACATTTTAATATAAACAAACAACAGTTTCACTTCATTTTTTTTTTTTTACATTTGTGACTAGGTTACCAGGAACTGTTTGGTGTGCTTTGTCTTCCTCATTTAAATGAAAGCTCTGTTTTCTCTGTCTCTCTCACCAGATCGCATCAACATTCAGAGGAAAGGGGCGTGGCCGTCTGCCTATCTGTCTGTGCAGCACGTGATCGACTGTGGGGACGCTGGTTCTTGCCATGGAGGGGATCACACTGGTGTTTGGGAGTACGCTAATAAACACGGGATCCCAGATGAGACCTGCAATAACTACCAGGCTAAAGACCAGCGTGAGGGTCCTTCAGTGTGCAAAGAAATTAGTAAAATCCCTCACACTGTCTGAATCTGAGCTGTGCATGTTCTGTGTCCCTATTTATAGAGTGCAAACCCTTTAATGAATGTGGCACCTGCACCACCTTTGGAGTGTGCAACATTGTGAAGAACTACACCCTGTGGAAAGTGGGAGATTTTGGACCCGTCAGCGGGAGGGATAAGATGATGGCAGAGATCTACGCCAGAGGACCCATCAGGTCTGCAAAATGTTTCTCTTTCTTTTAAATGTATTTACTCACTCGTGAAATACCTGCCATTTACTCAAAGCTGCAAAGATCCCACATCCTCCTCACAGACCAATGGCATGTATAAACAAACGCATACAGTCGCTATAAGGCTGGAATATGTGTCAATAATGGTCAGCTAGATTGTCTGCTGCGAAAAAAGGACTCAGTTGTGACAGCTCTCCAGTCGTTGAGACCTTTGTTCTGTAAGAATGCAGGGTAAATGGTCTTTTGCAAGCACAAAGAAAAACCGATAAAGAAAAGGAATGACAAGCATTCATCTGGATGAAGCTTTGTTTTAGACTGATGTAGGCGGTTTTCTCTCGCTTCCATTTACCAAAGTTTCCCCACACTTTGCCCTGAAAGGAATGTGTCACATTTTTTTTTAAATCAAATTAACCATAGCAATCGCACATTGTAAATATTGTATTAAAGTGATGCCACAATTTTTGGTCTAGTTGTCTGCAATCAGGGCTTGACATCAGCACCTGCCTACCCGCAGACTGCAGACTGACAGCAGTTTATGTGTAACACAGTAACTCTTGAAGCCTCTTTGGTGGGTGGCATTGTTTTTAGCCTACATAAAAGGCTGTCAAATCAATGCGCCTCTGCCCTTGTATTTTTTAGCTGCGTCATTACGCATTGAGAAGTATTTAATCTGTGGTGTTTGTCTCCAGCTGTGGGATTATGGCCACAGACAAACTGGATGCCTACACAGGAGGCCTCTACTCAGAATATCAGGAGGATCCTTTCATCAACCACATCGTGTCAGTGGCAGGCTGGGGAGTGGAGGACGGAGTTGAATACTGGATTGTACGCAACTCCTGGGGAGAGCCTTGGGTAAGTCCTTTATGAAACACTGATTTCTGAAAGATGATTTCCAGAAGATTTCTTTCTGTGCAAGTCATTTTCGTTCTGTCTCTGAAAACCCCTGTAAATTTCAAGAAAAACTGCATTTTTATTTATTGAGACTTAAACAATCAGTAACTTAGCTAATCGTCTCACTCAGGTGGCTGTGCATGTGTTGTTTGATAAAATACGACCGACAGCGGCATCTTCATGGCAACATAATTCTGATTGGTGCACATCGTACATGACATCATCTTTTTCTAATTGAGCCAAAACCAGCTCAAACCAGTGATGACATAACAAATAAAAACAGCACATAAATCTATTGTAACTTTGGCAAATAGTTACCACGTGCACACACACACACACACACACACACACACACACACACACACACACACACACACACACATATGTCAGTTATTTGATAACTGAGCTGTAGTAATCAATTTTGAAATGAAAAACTTTTTTTTAAAATCCTCAGAATCCACCATTAAAGTCAAAAACTGTGCACTGGAAGTTGAAGGTGATTACATTTCCTGTGTAGGACTGCTAATGACTCATGAACTCTGCTTATTATCTTCTCAGACAGGCAATAAATTCATTGGTTTTTAAAATCACTTCATAAAATTACATCCATTTTTAGAGTCTAAGGTGACGTCTTTAAACTGCCTGTTGTTATGGATACAGATATTTAATTTAGTGTCATGTAAGACAAAGAAAACAAGCGAAACCTCAAAAATGAGAAGCTGAAGTTGCAAAATAATTAGTTCTTAGGCTTAAAAAATGGTTCCAACAATTATTCATTGATGGAATAATTGCAGATTAATTTTGCCCTCCTCTCCTCAGGGTGAGAGAGGCTGGCTCAGGATTGTGACCAGTGCCTACAAGGGAGGAAGTGGCAGTTCATACAACCTGGCGTTGGAGGAGGACTGCATGTATGGAGACCCCATCGTCCCAAAGTCCTACCTGTAGTGGAGACCAGCCCCACTGCACACACTCTTTTGTCTTCCTGTCCTGGTAGAGGGGAAATTTTTTCATGTGCAAAATGCTGAAAGGGAATATGTTCAGATTTTTTTTTATTATAGAGATCTTATGTTTTAAAATTTTAAACAGGGGGTCACGTTTTAGTGCCAAGGACTTTCAGATCTGATTTAATATCAGACCTGCTTGAATCAAACAAAGTGCTGACAGCAATCCGTGAAGCAGAGAGCAGTGGTGTCTTAGCAGAGCAGGGGAGGGGCAGGCACAGCTGTGTGCACAAAGTTGGCATGCCAAGGCATGACCATGTAAGTCCTGCATGAATTAAGGTCAGTGTAACAACAGAGTTAAAAAAAAAAAAACCCAAACTCCTGAAATACAGCCTGCAGGACTCAATTCTAAATGCATGTACCTCATTATGTGACGCTTTGGCATCGTTAAACACAAGTATCCGACATTGTAACAGCTTTTATTGGTCAGAAAAGATGGGAAAGCAAAATAGCTCTAATTTAACAGTCTGAAAGTCAAAAAAATGAGTGAGTGAATTTAAACCTGTAAGTACTGTCAATGATTTAAACACACCAGTGTCCAATTTTTGTTCTGCAGCAAAATTCAAGCACTGCGTGTTGAATAGCCATTACACTTGGAAGAGAGGCAAGAAATGCTCCAGTTTATGTTATCAAGAGAATTTAAACAGCTTTTCTTAGTTTGGATTCTTCAATGCATACTGACTCAACCAAAGAACACAGTGTTGATGATTTGTCCTGCTTCGTTTCAACGCTAAAGGTTTTCAGCATGTGGCGTTGCTGTACTGACGATATTGCACTACACCCGCATATAGGATTTGTTCACCAAAAAGCTGGAGGAAAAAAATGTGTTCAAGTGTGCCTTACCAGAACTTGCAATCAAGTTTAGATTTATGTGAACTGCTGTTTGTTTGTTTTTTTACATTTAACAACCTACAAGAGAAATGTAGCTTCAAACTTTGCGGATAAACGTAACACTTCACAAAAGATTTGAGTATCAATTTCTGTCTGAAAGACTAAAATGTCTCTGTAAATAAAAACCTTTGTTTTCTCCTTCACTGAGTGATTTCATGTGTTACCTGAGTTAAAGTTTCAAAGGAAATTCTCAGGCTGCCCTTACAGCAAACCCCCGATTCATCTACTGTTCATCTACTGCACCTAGTTCTGCACTATGCAGAAAACATGACAGCAAATTCTACAGGTTTCAGGTCAATATTTACTGATATCAGATACATTAGATGGTACGTTAGTCTATCTGCACTTAAGAAGTTGAATATCAGACTTGATTTGTTCCTATAATGTGAGAGGTTTTGAGACATCAAAGAACTAGTTCTGCAGTTTTGACCTGTTCTTCAAAACTAGTTTGATCATGTTTGATTGTGGCACTGATAATTCTGCATTTTCTAAATGCTGTTAATTGGGGCTGCATGATTTAGAAAAAATATCTAATTGTGATTATTTGGCCTGATATTGCAATTGTGATATGATTTTTGATGCTAAAAAAAGTTCATTTTATCATAATTACTCTTATTTTCACTGACAAACATCTTAAATTTATTGTGGCATACTTTTTTCAGGGATCTGTACCAAACAAATGTTTAAGTTTGTAGAATATGATGTGTAGGCCAGTACAACTCTGCAGCACCTCAATAAAATTTGTATTCAATTGCATTTTGACACACACAATTCTTCTTTAACAAATATTGTACCCCCCATGATTTAACAATTGCAGTAGTCCTTACTGCGATTTTGATTAATTGTGCAGTCCTACTGTTAATGATAAAAATGACAAATTACATTTTACATATGCATACACAATCAACAATGCCAGAAACATGTTCAGGTTTTTTATTTTAAAACAGCTTGAACCAACATACAATATAGAAAATCAAATATACAAGTGAAAAAGGAAACATGTAGCTGCATCTTCAGAGGCTTCTCCTTTGACTTGTCTGAGTTATACTGAACTTTCCCTTCAGCTCATTGACCTTTGCTTTCTGTTGCCTCAATAGAAACTAATCATTCACTTGGTCAAACTGAACAGTCCGTCTCCAAGTTGTGTGCTTCCACAACGGGCAGAGAATTTAGTCATCATGGAGAAAGCCGATTATTCTGTCTTCTGTCATGATGTCCTGATACAATCTCCAAAACACTTTCAGTGTCCTCTCCATGTCAGTTTATCATGATGAAGTTCGACTTGCAATGAGCTGAAAAACAGGGAGATAAATCACTTCATGTCAGTGGTTCAGAGGATGAGCTGAATTTTACAAATGTACCTTACAGGAGTTTAAAAGTCATAGTTTCAGTGCTCGTGTTCACGTGTGAAAACCACATGCTACTTATTTTTCTTCTTGCAAAGCTCTTATTCATGTGCATGGCAGCCTACCAATGAACTCTGCGACAGGGTCATGTTCTCCCTCTGTGCGGATTGTTCCTGCGATGCTGTCGTTCTCCAGGATGGGCAGGAAGAGCTGAACAAAGTCTGATGTATAGGGAGGCGCAATCACATCCAGCACCTACAAACAGAAACTCTGAAGTTTAGTTGGTTTTGATGCCCTAGTAACAGATGCTTTCTGATGCCCTTATGTCAGTCAAACTCGGATACATGGCAATTATGATCACTGGAGAAACAATCAAAAATGACTTTTTTGCCACTCGAGGGTTGGAAAACTAGTTGTCCACACAACCTTGACGTATCATTTACCAGCTGTAAGAGTGATATTGTGAGCTTTGTGGCAAACAGTTGTATACATGCACATTTGACAGTAACGGAGCAGCACTATCATTCTTTGTAGTCATGTTTGTTGCCACTTGGCAAATGTAATTCAAATATTCATTCATATAGCTGTTACCAGTCTCCATTAGGGGAGAGGTATCTCACTCTTTAGTTGTTTAATGCTCCAGTACTTACAACAGCTAAGTTGCTAATTGACTGATGCTTTTGTATGAGGCTAAGAAAGTGATGTACAGAAGGTTTTCAAAGATTTTTCACTCAAACAGCTGCCTACTGCTGTTGCTATGAAGCTATGAGAGGAGTGAGAGTGAACCAGGACAGTAAAGTTTTGGATTGGAGGAAGAAAAATAAGCACTGATACTCACTGTAACGCTCAGTGAAACAGAGGGGAACCTGCTTATACAGGTGATAAATTTCTAAATTCGTCACTGTATGTGACCCCTTCACATTATCAGGGAGAAGAAGAAGAAGAAAACACTTAACTCAGATTTTCTGTATGGCTTTGACTGTATAAAACCATTTTAGGACAAGCAGACACCCAACAATGTCTGTGATTGATGAAAGCACTTGGTGTTGTGCATGTAAACTAGAAAAAAGGTCCTTTAACAAGTTTTGCGTCTATGCCACTAATGGGGATCCGAAGCAGCTGTTACCTCTGTGACGAAATATCTAATGAGGGAGATATCCGTGTTGAGTTTCTCCAGACATTTGCGAATGTAGCCGACCACAGGCAGGACGTAGCCACGACTCAGCAGATGAACCATTCGGTCCAGCAGAGTCTTCTTCAACTCCAGCTGAGGGGGGAAACAAAAACACCGCACTGTCAGCTGAGAAGCTGCTCTGTTACAACAAACCCGCTCCTGTTGAAAACTTCAACAGAAGCATTAAAAAACCTTAACACACCTGCTCCATGACGTCCAGCTGCGAGTGCTCCGTCTCAAAAAGCTTGATGAGCAGCTGCAGGACCTGCGGGTGCAGCAGCTGGTGGCACGTGCAGATCTGTGGAGGGAGTGTTGATGTTTGACTTGAACTGTGTCTTAAAGAGGGAAAATAAAAAGGTTCATCTGGAAGTGACATTGTACCTCATCCAGTAGAGCTAAATGCACTGGAGTGTGGTCGGTCTGCAACTGGAAGTACCGCGGCTCCGACACCGTCCAGTCCACCCATTTCAAGACCCCCATAGCAACAACTGGGAACCTGAACACAAGCGCGCACACACAGAGGTAATCAGACCTTAATTCTTCTTATTGCAACTTCAAAGTACTCAAACTAAAAACCATAAGATGTCACAGGATGCAGTCTCTATTTCCTGATGTATTTCCTGATTTAACCCCAAAAGCTGTGAGCAACCAAAATAAATGAAGATGAAATCTGCAAACATCCCTCCGCCCGTTTGAGAGGGCCGCAATCAGGCTACAGAGCACGTAGTAGTGATGGGCATCGTCTACACCACAAGAAATTAACGAAAATGATATAACTGTTACACAAGGCTTACTTCTGGTTCCCAGTAGGGGGCGCAATGTGTACAACTCCTAATTGGCATGTAAATCTTGTCAGAGTGGCATTCTTATTAAATATTTGAAACCTGGGAAGTTGTTGTAAGTGAAGTTACAACAACTTCCTGACCGTGGCAAATAACGCGGTCACCATGGCGATGGCATTTGATGAAACCTCACAAAGTTCGCAACTGAGCAAAGTAAACATTGTTCAGAACAAACTGAAGATGAATCACTTAAACCTTTTAGGAGTTGCATATTCTAGTACAAAATATTTCATTTCCTGCAAACCAGTAGGTGGCGCTATGACAATGACTGAATATTAGCATGAAGATTTGTTCAGATAAGTACCCTTATCAAGTATGTGCAGTTTGGTGCATACTGAACAATGTACGTTTAAGTTAGAACCATTTTCTTGTTCATGGCAAAGCCCTCAAAATGGCCTCCCCGCCACAGACAAACTTAATCGAAAACAAAAACTTTTGATAACAAAGGTCTTAAGAGGCTAAACACCACATTTCAAGTCGTTCAGACTTCAATTTTAACATCTGCTTATCCCAGTGCTGAGATTTGGTATTAAATTTAGTCAATATTACGTAGCATCTAACAATAACATATATTTTTCCTTTTAATAATGATTATAAACCTGTTTTTTTACCAGTTATAATTCCCCACTTCCTCTGAAATAAAAAAAAATTCCTGTTACTGTGCACTCACCGGATGCACTGGTACAACGTGCCGAGTTCAGCCACCAGCTCTGTGGCTCCTTTATTCTCATTGCAGCACAGGTTGTGCACCGTCTCAATGGCTTTGGAAGTCGACTTCAGCTCGTCTTTATTGATGTTGACTCGCTTGTTCTGGGATTGAACACAAAGAAAGGAGGAACATGTTGAGGAGAGTTTAGGGCAGCAGCTGTTGTGGTGAAAAGATGAGCACTACCTCAGTCTAGATGAAATTTCTCACTGTTTTGCTGACTTTTTTTGTATCAAAACTATTAAACAACTTGCACACAAACACATAAGCAAGTTCGTGCCTCTTCTCTTTACCTTTTTCCACGTTTCAACCACACTGGCAGCGTAGGCTAAGATGTGGATGTATTTGTGTTTGTGGTCTTGGTTGATCTTGGATCCAGGTTTAAACAGTGACTGCATGAACAGGTCCAGAAATGCAGGCACTCTGATCTAAAGATGAGAAAGGGAAAACATTCTAGTTTCCAGCACCATAGTTTAAAGGCATGTCAAGAATATTAACAAGTCACAGATGCCCCGTCCTCACCAGCTCCACAGGAGGCGGGTCCATGCTGCTGAACATCTTGAACAGAACCGTGATATCTGCAGGATTCAGGGCTCCTTTGGACAACATGGCACCCAGCGCTTGGCAGGCTCGAGGGTAGGCTGCTGCTGTGCCGAGAGCGAGTGTTATCTGACTGGCATCGTGACCCCTGTGATGTAAACCACAACCACAGTATTAATGTCATCAGAGACATCTACACACAACCCAAACACTAAAAACCCTTTAATTAACTCCTCCATGTAGCTTGTCAGCTTGTAGCATAATAAACAGATGCTTCACTGTTTTGAAACAGTTCAGTTCTGTTTTAAGAATTGAGTTAATGTGTTTGCTGGGAAAAACGGTAATTATGTATCATGCTCTAAATAATTTACAGTCCCAGTAAAATTCTGTTTAAAGAGAGACAGATGTACCTCTCGTGCGCTGATTTCTGCACCTCCTGGCCGATCCTACGAACAGCTGAGCCGCCTTGTTCCTCCTGAGCGAGGATGGACATCATCGCCTGGGCAAAGAGGTAAGTGTGCTCGCCGTGACACACCATCTTCTACAGGAGAGAGCAAAGCAGGAGCCTTCACACACAGCAGCCACAGGTACAGACAATCACCGCACACACTGACTGACTTTCACACTCGAGCAACACTGCAACTGTTGCTAAATCAAATAGTGGATTGAAAAAAACAAATTACTGCCAATTACAGTATTTTCATTAAAAGATTGAGGATTTCCTGCTTTTTATTGTCATTTATGACAGTTTAAAAAAAAAAAAAGTTCTTGGGTTTTAAAAACATAAGCAAGAAGAAATACAACACAGTGGGCTCTGGGAAATTGTTATGAGCAATTATTTTTCACAATTTTTGACATTTTAACATCACTGGGTGCGACGCGCCGACTAGTGGTGTGTAGGCTGTAATGCTACTGCAGCCAGGCAGCGTGAGCCTGTGAGCCTGAGCTCAGGGCAAAAGAAAGGCGAAGTTACAGACAAATCTTTCCTACACATGTGGGTCACTGCACAGATCTGCCGCGGCGGAAGTGTAGCAAAAATCACGTGTAAAAAGAGCCAACAGAGCTGCTGCCTGAGTTGTAACTGATGACAGACATTTACAGATCTGTTTACACATTTACAGATTTATGTACACTTACAGGTCTGTGTACGCATTCACAGATCTTTGCATGCATTTGCAGATTTGTCTTCACTTGCAAATCTGAATACAGACCTACAGATTTTTTTTACACACACACAGATTTGAACACGCACACACAAATGATAAAGCACGCACACACAGATCTATTGCTACAATAGTACTCCCATAGCTTATACTCATTTTTACTGTCTGTACTGATAATGATACATATAAACTGATAATACATTTTTGGTAGTTATCATGCCTCTATTGTATAATTTGAAGCTCTATGTCTGCTTCTCTTTATCTTTCTGACACTCCATCTCTTTTTAACCTCCCATTCTTCATTCTTCTCTTGTATCATCAATAAGTCATTTGGCTTTATTGTATTGTCCATAGCCTTAAGACAATGCAATGTGTGTGTATGTGTGTGTCATGATTTCATAGAGTAACTGCACTTAGTCATTATTGTTTACATTACTGTATATTTTATTTCTTTTCTTTGAATGATCACTTGGTCATTCAGTTGATAAACAGACATTTCTTTCTGTCCTTCCTCCTCCGCTCTAGCCTGTCTTCCCCTGCCCTTCCATCTCTCTCTCAGGCCAGAGAGCTGTTCATTCCAGCTCTGTCAGTGGCTCTGGTTGGCTTCAGTTTCCACTCAACCTTGAGCTCAGTGTTCGCCCACAAACACGACTACCATGTGGACCTCAGTCAGGTACATTCACAACATTTCGACTACATTTCAGCTGAGATTGAGCCTTCAGAGTGTAGGGTCTTATTTTCTTGTAAATTACATATTATGAAACACATTGGTAACACTGTTTATTTTGCGCTATAACACATTATGAACGTACTTATAGTGCGTTATAGGCATTCTGGTTAGGCTTAGGGTGCAAACTCATGACCATGAGTGCTTGTAACTATAATTATGCAGCACTACAGGCGCATTATAATGTGTTGAAAGTATCTTCATAATGTGTTATAAGGCATTACAGAGAGGCTTTGTTGAAAGTTTTACTAACACATGCATAATCATAAACATGTAGTCATTTCAATTAAAAACTACACGAGGGATTCAGAAAATGTGTGGAGAAAGTGAAAGAAAGGGGTTTAAGTTGAGTTTAGGCCTAAAGAAAAGCTTCTTATTGCAGCTACAAAGACAAAACTGTGATACACTGAGAACACACACACACACGCACACACTTAACAACAACAACAAAATAATGATAAAGCAGGACCATGACTCCAGTGATGGCACTGATCCTGACTGGTGCATAGCCACAGATGTTCTCTCTGTGAAAGCTGCTGCAGGGTCAGCTCTGTCAGTTCTTTGAAGTGAAGGGCAAACTAGAAGAACTGGGTCTGCTTCAACAAACACGCTCTAGTCAAACATGAATCATGCTGTCGATAAGTATCCATTCACTGAAAAGAAAAACGCCTCTGCAAATTGATTTGGTGAGAAGAAAATAAGCCCTTGGTTGCTGAAAACCCTGAAAATGATCCTCTACACATTAAAGATGTAAATGACAAACTTGAATCTAATTTCTTTTAAGTACTTGCTACACTGTTGGGATAAATGACAAAATTTAAGACGTTTATAATCATTTAAATTCCTGAGCCACTGGCTTATGACCAACTCAGCAGTGCCTTAAATCTGTAAGCCTTTTATTATAACTTGCACGTTTGATACCATGATTGTTTAAACCTTTTTAACCCAGGTAATAGGATTCTTAAAGAGTGCCGTTACCCAAAAATATTATTTTAGAGTGTGGACAGATCATCGACAGGCTGACCAGTTGTCCTGCATATACTCACCAGCCGTATCACTGAGATCTGCTTGCAGCTTCAGCACAGTTATTTCAAATGCTGCTGTCTGTCTGTGCTGCAGGAGCTGCTGGCTCTGGGTTTGTGTAACACCATAGGAGCAATCTTCCAGTGTTTTGCCATCAGCTGCTCCTTCTCTCGCAGTACAGTCCAGGAAGGTATTGGCGTCAAAACACAGGTACTATAATCTGTTCCCAAGACATAAAACTCAAACCCACTGTTGTCTTTTGGAATATATTATATGGAAACAGTGTCAGCTAATATCCAATCTTTTTATGGACTCAATCATAAAACTTTTTTTTTTTAATTGCTGTTCTTTATATATTTACTGTTCCTCTTCCTTTATTGCCATGTCCTTTATTGTGTTTTAACCTCATGTCGTAGATGGCAGGTTTCATATCAGCTCTGATGATTTTAACCATCTTGTTGAAGATCGGTCATCTCTTTGAGCAGCTGCCGAAGGTAAAGTTCATACAAGATGACGTGTTTCTTCTGTTTATCATATCAGTTTTTAAGCAAGGGCTCAAATCACCAGAGCCTCACATAGTTTACTTCAGACTTCAGAGGGCTGCCAACACGTGAGCATGTCATCTTTTTTGTTGTTGTTGTAAAGTACAGCAGTGATTCAATGACAGCCATATCTATGAGTTATGCAGTAAAACCAGCACAATCACCGGGACTCTGAACGGTCACCCATGCTAATAGAGAGAACAAAACAATCAGCAGAGTGGATATAACTGTGGCGCCATTGATTTTATAACCACTAAAATAAAAAGCAGTTTTACTGTCAGAGTGACTTAGAGCTGTAGAGCAGGGGCTCCCGTCTTCCCAGGACCCAGACTTACAGAAATTTATCAGAAATAACCATGGCTTATACATTTGTAACTGGTTGATGATGAACACAACAATCCCTAAATTAAAATGTTAGTATTTAAATTTAAATTTATACATCCACATCATTTTGCATTCTACTCTGCCGGCTGAAGACCTGATAAAAACGAGTCTGCGACCCATTTTGGGTCCCAGGCCCAAGTTTGGAAAATGCTGCTATTGAGCATATTAGTGAAGATGTTTAAAGAAATGTCAAGTCATGCTCCATCTGGATGAGACTCACTGTCAGTATGACTCATGCCAGTGTTCAGCGTTGCCTTGCTGTATGTTCCAGGCAGTGTTGGCAGTGATTATCGTGGTGAACCTGCAGGGGATACTGGCTCAGTTCAAAGATGTGTCTGTACTCTGGAAGTCTGACAGACTAGATCTGGTGGGCCACACACACAGACACACACACACACACACACACACACACACACACACACATACACACACACAGACATGCCCCTCTAATCCTGGTCCCCTCTCCTCCCTCCTCTCCTTCAGCTGGTGTGGGTAGCCTCGCTGATTTCCACGCTGATCTTTAACCTGGATGTGGGTCTGGCTGTGGCTGTCTTCATCTGCCTGCTTGCACTCATCTACAGGACACAACAGTCAGTAAACATCATCTGTGAATGTGTTGTGTTACTGTACAGCGCAGCTGCAGACAAATGAGCCCTCAGTTCTAGCATAACACAAATCCACGCCAACCGAACTAATCTAATAATGTTTTTAATTTAAAAAATGGCACCTGTCCCACAGTTGCATTAAATATTTTTTATGCCATTGCTACTAACTGATGCTTCCCACTTTTAAACTCTAGGCCTGGCTAACTAGTTTTAACAAATACTGCTAAATTTTGTCAATGAAAAAAAACAAAACAAACAAACATAACAAACAAATAGAATGCTATGTTTCGCAGTTCAAAAAAAGGACCAAAAGCACAACAAAAGATGCAGGCAGGCAGGCTGAAAAAACAAAAGGAGAGCTTTATGGAAAAGCAGATTACAAAAAGTAACGAAAAACTAAGTGAATCAACTGAAGCAAAAAAAGCACACCAGAGAAGTAAAAAACTGAACTCACAACAATCCAAGATGACAGGAGGAATCCAGGCAAGGAAAATAAGCAAACAAACACAGGAGTTTACTCAGAACTGGGGATCAGATGAAGAAGTAGGAAAAAAGATTCAAAAACACAAGGCAGGGAAAGCTAATGAGTGACAGGTGAAAGAAATCAATAATTCAAGAGGTAGGACGGCACATGAAGGAACAAACAGTACCAGATGCATGAGAGGAGAATTTATCAAATGAAACAGGAAGTGATAAACTGCAAACCATGACACAGAAAGGGAAAAATTAGGCAAGTTTCAAATAAACCAGTAATTTATTGTTTGTACTTGAATTGTTATTAATTAAATCATGAGTACATAATTAGTAATGTTCACTGAGTACTTGCCTGTATTTTCAGAGATGACACAGGTAACATAGGAGGAAAAGTGTTACTGTTTTTTCATTATAAAAAACTGTATCGCAGCAATGACTAACAATGTGTTACACATACAGTCTGTGTTAAAGGGATGTTGTGTGAATTCTTATTGTCTTTGCTCTTTTGTTCATTTAGTCTTTCCATCACATTTTTTAATCCATCTTAAAAGTTTAACATCTCCTCTCCTACTCTCACTCGTCTCCCAGACTAATCTGCTCTCATTAATATTCCCCTGTGTCTCTCTTCTGTCTTTCATCTCGTCCTCGCCTTCCAGCTCCTCCACTGTTGTTTTGGGTCATATTCCTGATACAGACTGTTATGGAGACATAAGACTCTACACTAAGGTAAACTCGGAGTCTTTCACAGGTCTTATGACAGCAGGTTTTAGAAGAACCTCAAACTGTTTGATCAAAGGTTTGGTGTTGATCAAGAAATAACAAACAACGCTTTGAAGATATAGTCTGAACTGTCTTCATGTGTTTATTTGCCTGCTTGGTGCTGTTTCTTTTCTGTGTTAATTAAAGTCGGTGTAGGCAACATCTGTAAATCAAGCTAGCTGTAGCATGAGACTTCTATGGAAGCAACTCTGCTGCACCCTCGTCTACCTATTTTTGCTCTGGCTTGCATTTTATCTGTTGTCACTCTGTCCTTAAGGCTAGTTTGCACAAAATAATTCAAGACAAGACAAAACAGTTGCAGTGAAAGATGTAGCGCTGTAAACTGGTTAGTCTCCACTCGGCTTCAGCCAGCTGATGGTGTTGCCTGCAACTCAGTTTGTCAGGTGGCCAGAGGCCAATTTTAGAGCAAAAGGCACGTACATTTTTCAACAGCCAATCAGCTCACAGCAACTTCACCTGCTACTAAGAAGCACAGCCTAGAGCAGCTAATAGGGTCACGTGCGCTTTGAAATTACCGGGATTGGTCAAAAGTCCCGTCATGGTCTGAATACAGATCCAAGGAGAGGTGCATTAGTGTTCTTTCAGACCACCTGAACTACAATATGCTGGAATGATCTTGATGACTTTTGAGCGATGACACCAAAGATAAACTGCCAACCCCACCTTTAACTTGATATTTGTTTTGTGTGGTTTGAGTGAGGAACACAGTGCCAGAGCTACAAGAGGCAACAAGAAGATATTTAAACGTCAATCCCTTCAAGAAATTTACTGGTGTTATCTACAGACATTACAGATGTTTGTTCCAACTACCAGCTTAATTTTTCATGTGAGGTCACAATAATGACATGAATTAACCTTAAAGTCATAGTGGTCAGTTAAATTTTAGTATTAAAATTAATTCATAATAATTAACTGTAAATTAATCTTAACATGAAAAGTAATCTTTTATGAATTAGTTTGGTTAGGGTGTTTGGTTTTTTTTACTTTTACTTGGGTAGATTTCTTAAATGCTCATTTTCACTTTGAGTTGTTTTGTGTGGACGTTATTTTACTTTTACATGAGAATAGATTATCAGTATTCTGTTCACCTCTGTGAATTGGATAGAATGCAGTTCTGTCACAAATGCAGAACATTCTGTCAAGCCTTTAGTGTTACTGTAGGGCATTTCCTTGCAAACAAGCACAATGTCTATACTTAATAAACTAGATTATACAACTATAATTACTTACATAATTTATTAGTGCTT
>JAQFJA010000012.1:18667487-18679625 GCA_029874485.1 Naso brachycentron | reverse complement strand
TATTTATCAGACTACGTGAGCGGAGCTGAGCGGCAAAAATCTCCGCTCATCGCTCGTGCAGCTGGCCGTCCCCGCCGCAGATTTCACCGCGCTCCACTGAAACCGCTCACCACTCGCTCCAAATATATATTAAAAAAGACAAATAGCTCACCTATTGGTTTCTTCTCAACGTCTTCTTTCAGCACACCGCCATGTTTCCGTAAAACGTGTCTTTTTAGATTCCATAGGGAATCTTTACTCACTGTGACGCTGTCGCCACATTCTTTTTCTTGTACGACATTATCGTCATCTGTCACAGGAACAGGAATAATACACCTGTATGACTTCTCAGCTTCTTTATTAAAGTATTTTACGAAGTCCATTGGGCTGCAGTGGCCAGAAGGAGGCAGAAAATAGCGTGGGTGGGTGGGGCATAGTGCGCAGGACACAGATGCACTCTGGGTCGGGCAGGCTTCCATCTCGTGATGTGAGCAGCACCGGAGCGAACATGGAGCGGGGTGGAGGGGGAGACGAAGCGGCGCTCCAGCTGCTAAAAATACGGCTCCCTGCTCAGTCCAAACTTGTCACGCTCCCCTGCCGCTCCGCTCATTTGCTCTGGTACTTAACAGTGCTGGGGAGTAACTGCTTACATGTAACTAAATTACGTAATTTAATTACAAAATAAATGTAATTGTAATCGGTTACAGTTACTGAGGAAGAATGTGTAATTAAATTAGTTACTTTTGAAAATGATTACAAAAGGGATTACATGTGATTCTGTATAAGTTGAATAATATTGTTGCTTTGCATGTTTTGATGTACACAATGCTTTCTTTTTCCGTTTCCAGTTAGACCGTTTAGTAAAGTTTGATGCTACTCTGATGCTTTTGATTGGTTCTCTTGTTTGAATTTGCAGCTCCCCACATCTGCCATAAACACTGCCTGGTTTAAACATTTGAAAATGGTTAACAGTTGAAAACATTTGTTAGATATTTAGAAAAGCTATCAAAAAGTAATCCGATGTAAAAAGTTACACACTTTGATAAAGTAATTGACATAACTAGTAATAGACAGATAACTAGTAATCTGTAAACTATTACATTTCTAAAATAACCTTCCCAACCCTGTGTAACATTAACACAACATTCAGTCACAGTCAGTGCATGGAGCGCCCGTGACGTGGAGAAGATCATCCTACCATCCTATCATTGTGCCTTGTATTGATCTACAAAAACAAACAAACAAAAAAACACAGCTCTCGGACATGAGCTGGCTCCCGTCGTTCACTTGAAAGAGCCGGTTCAAAGAGCTGGCTCGTTTACGACCGACACATCACTAGGTCACAGTAGTTCAATCATGGCAAAGGCCTTCGGCTTTGGTTTACCAGGCTATAAAAACCCCTCGTTAGTGAAAACTACAGAATATCAAATATGAGGAATGTTCCAAACAGACAGATGGGACACGAAATGCACCGTTTGTTTGTGATTCTTTCTATCGATTTGCATGATTCAGACATGAGACTCACACAACCTCGAGTACAATACCGATACAAGACTAGATTTGCACAATGCGTTTAGTCCCCAAACTGTAGAAATCAACTAATGATGTGTTGACTGAAAAAAATGGTGGCACAGGACTTTCAACACTTTGAACAACACTTAAGCCCTAAAGGAGAGAACTACTGCTGGCACAGTTCGCCTGGTCCCACCGATGTGGACGTTTGCGTTTTCATACACGTCTCCAGGTAATTTCTAGAGAAGTTCAGTGTTGCAGTGCAGGCATGAAAGGGAGTGATGGTGAGACACATCCTAGATGGGCTGCTTGAGTAGAAAGAGAGTGAGACATGATGAGGGGTTTTATCTCTGCTGAAGATAGTCCAGAAATTCAAGGATTCCTTATTGTCATTCTATCACATGTTGGCACATGGACAGAGCGAAATTTTGTACCCAGGTCCCAGTTAAACCCTAACACAGAAGAAAATTGGAATTACATAAAAATAGTAAATTTACTAAATAGACATTGAATATGAAATATATATATATAAATAAATATATATAGAGAGGGATGGTTTGGCAGGTAAGTCATGTCAGGACATTTGGAATTATAATGAGGCTGCTCCATAAAACATGTTATAATAAAGGCAAACAAGGTATATTTTTCTAGTGGTAGTCATTATTACAACTACGGACCCAAACCATGTGCTTCCCTGCTCTCAGTGATCTCCAACTAGAAGCTAATCCCAGGTCCCAGTATTTCAAAACTTCTAACCCAGATCAGAACTATTCAGATTTTGTAATCCCTCTTTTTGCTATCCCTGGTAAAATTGAAACTGTAGATTTTGTGCTAGTTTTTCAAACACTTCCAAGATGAGATAATCCAAACCCAGATACCACAAGATCAGGATCACAGAATCTGGATCTGCCGTCTCCGGATAAGATGCCATCTGTTGGTCAAATGTATGTAATACACTTGAGGAGCACATCAAACTAAAACTGCTTCAACAGAGAAGGGCGAAACTCCGTAATCGCCTCTTAGAAGGAAGGTGAACAGATGCTGGTATTCCACTGCCAGAGGAGGGAATGTGAATTCTTGAGATTTTTCTTTTTGTTACCATTTTTATTTCATGTTGGCGTTAAAGAACATACACACACACATAAATTATTTAGGAGATTATACCAATGAACAGTCATTTTTCTGAAAGCTTTGATTTGTGGGTGTGTTTTGATTAATAAAGTTATTTTGATTGTTTACTAAAGGCTGGATATTGTTTTATCATACTCTGTGTCAATTTCATATGCAAACATCAAGTAATAAACTGTTGAATATGTGCAATGTGTCCTGCATGTCTCTATATTCACCTTGAGTCCATGCTGAATCCACCCTTTTAGTGGGATCAGGATTATCCTCATTTTTAGCATCAAAGTAATCCTGATCTGCACCTTGGAGTTTTGAAACACCCAAATATAAGATCTGATCTGGATTCTGGGTAGGATCGGACAACTGAATCCATATCCTGGGTTTGAAATACCCAATTTTGAGATTTAATCCTATCCAGATCACTTTGATCCAGATTAAAAGTTTTGAAATACTGGGCCCACGAGATGAGGGAAATGATAAGGAGCCGTTGGCTAGCCGAGGTTTATAAACTAAAACCTGTTAATCTCTTATCATTCATTAAAACGGTTTTCAAGGCAGAATACTATTTTGCTATAAATACCATCTTGTAACATATTTGAGCAAGACCATGAATCCTGTCGTCGTCACAGTAGCGTATTGCTGATGTGTCAGGATTACATTCGAAGAAACTACGCTGAATGCGTAACAACTGATTGTATTGTCTGATGAACCTGTATTTGACACAACTGAAAACCATGATTGTACATTTTGGAAAAAAAATTTATTCCAATAATTTCCAAGATTACATTAATAAATATTTATTTTTACATTTCAGTGAAATGTATGATTTATCACTTTCTACACAGGACATTACACAAAGAATACACATTGTTTTAGTCTTTGTAATAAAGCTCAGATAAGTTGATCTAGAAAAAGGAGTCTTAAACAGCAGTTGATACAACCTATCAATGGAGTTGTAAGTTCAATAATAATTCGATTGTATGGCAAGGGGGGGAAAAAAAGTCAACATCTGGAAATCCTTGAAGCTCCCTTTAAGACAGGCCGTTTTATTTAAAAACATTTCCGTAGGCCTAAGGCACAGGAATACTAAAAGTTTGTATCAGTCATACATAACACATTTTAAACCCCTTACAGTGATTAAGAGTTTTGAATTTAATGGGTGTATTTAACATCAACACCTCTCAATGCATCTGAAATCTAGCACAAAAGAAAGATCTCAAGCTGACAAAACCGTTTGATTAATTAAGATCTGTACATTGTGCGTAGCCCAGGAACTATAATCAATAATGTGTTGTCTGACGCAAAAATGGTTAAGGAGTTCATTAACTTCAATATTTCAAGATCTTAATCTAACCTGAACTGAGCTTATATATTTTTTACACAGTTGCAGCGTTTTTTCTGCCTATGTACTTTGAAAATCATTTGTTTGGAATTTTGTCATCATTAAAAACAACGCATCAAAAACATGAAACAAATAAAAAAAAAAGTGTAAAGTTCAAATAAACTGAAAAATTGAGTTTGCTTAAATATCCAACCCCTTAATTTTGGAAATACTTGTGCCATTCACACATTGATAGATCATTTTTGTAAAAATTAAGCTATGTGGTCCTTTCATCATAATGTATTGCATTCTGTTTAAATGGTATTAAAGAGTATACTGGGCCTGCAGAGTACAGTTCATGTTATTTTGCAGAGTGGGCATGGTTGTGTTAATATTCTTTTAACAGACAGCTTCGCTATTAGTGTCAACAAAGTTAAAAATTTGGTGACACCTGTACACAGAATGTGTGTATGCTTTCATCATCCTTATACAAATACCTGTTCTGCGCTACACTTACCTCCCGTACAGTGCATTCATCCTCTAACCTGCTTAAAGACTGGTGGGAAGGAAAGGAATAATATACACTAAGTGCCCTCTGCTACAGCACAAATAATACTCTCTATACCATCTGTGCAACGGTTAACAGATAATGAAGAGGTTGGGGTACTAGTGAGCTTTTGAGAAGTAACCATCAGTTGCAGGAATGTACGATTTTGGGTACAATCCCATTTTGACCTAGCTTGAAAATGCTGACTTCAAGTCTCATAATTATTCAAGAAGTAGTGCCTGTTAAAGATTCCCTCTGTGGTTCAATGACTTGTCGATGCTGCTTCGTTGGAGCAAAAAAGAGCCAAACGAAAAGACCACCAAAACCCAAACAAGATGTTCGCAAATCAGAAATACAGAAGGAGCAATAAGAGACTATATATTGAATTCCAGCAGCATTTTATGTGTGTGTGTGTGTGTGTGTGTGTGTGTGTGTGTGTGTGTGTGCGTTTGTGGGGCTATAAAGAGCAGTATGAGTAAGTCACAGTTGGGCCCCTCAGAGTAGCGAGTCATCTGTGCACCCTCCCTCTAGGCCATAGCGAAACTCCTGCAGGTTGGAGACCCCGTAGAAATGGATGAATGCTGCTGCCACGACCAGGACATGAAAAATCTGATGAGAATGGAACTGAAAGAGGAAAACAGAGGTGCAAGTATCAGTTTCATTCATTTCATTCGTGTGTTTGGTCAAAAGAAAAAAAAAACAACAACATCCAATGTCAATAGCTGTGTCCATAAGGGCTCTCTTGCTCTCTCATTCTTTGTTTGCTAAAGTGTAAAAATCAACACTCAGTTTGCAGAGGGGCTGTAATTTAAGATTTCAGTCTCATGTGAATGACCATAACCACTGACAGGTGTACTGGCATAAGGGCTGTGTAATATACCGTCATAATTTTTTAAAAAATTTGGTATGTGTCTGTGACTTGAGCTGTACCAATTTGACTTTTTTTTTTCATTTTAAGCTTCTATTTCCAAATGAAGCATTTTTCATTTTTACACAAAGTCTCTGTTGCGAACATCGCAGATCTTGGACAAGAATTTGTCAAACCTCTCGTTTCTGGTAGCCTGTAGGTAATCATTTGTTTGCAGGTTTCTGATTGACCAATTTAACGAGGTCCAGGTTATATCGCCACCTGTTGTTTTGGCATGCTCATGGCAGCGTTTCAGTTGTGCTATTGGCTGGACCGCAGCAGCGGGGCCTGCCCTACAAACGTGTTTGTTTGTGAGTGAGTGAGTGAGCGACAGAATTCCACGATGGGTCAGACAGTCAGTGTTTCTTCACTGGTCATTGCCTTTTTACATTTAGTCTCTGCAAACGGTCAATACGTCGCCAGGAGGTGTTTCACCCAAGTCTTGCAGCTCTTTGCCAAGGAAGGAATACAACCCAAGAGAACACGGAATAATCACAGACTTTTCATCATCTGAACATTTGTATGTTGGACAAACTAGTAGGATTGTAAATAAGTTATAGATGTGGATCAATAAATTGATTTAATGATCAAATATCAATACAAAGTGAAAGCCTTGATCCATATCATTCCAATGGCATGTCTGTGTTACTGTGCTTGTGCCGGGCAGACTGCTTGTCACAGGCCCCTGATTTGAGTCAAATCCAAATCTTACTGTGGCAAACTTAACGATATTTGCAAATATTGTGTCACAACCAACAAATTAATAAAATATTGTATTTTAATGACATTTGTTATTAACACCTAAACAAACTGGCAAACACTTTTCAAGTAATTACTTCAGTTAAATACAACATTAACAATCATTGACAAAGCACAGAGTTGTACATGGCTATCCTCTTAAAACTCATTCAATTCTTCTGATAAATTCTGCATCATGTTTATCCAGCACAACTCCGATGTAATGGATTTTCACTTTTTAAAATTTGTGTCGACAGGTTGACTGATGTGTCAGAATGAGGAGATGTTGAAGAAGAGCTGCTCAAGTTAAATCAGCTGAAATATCATCTTTTTTTTTTTTTTAACACAACGTAAAGCAACACTATGTTACTTTGACTGTAACCCATGGCTTCAAGCAACTAAACTTAACGATGTGCCTTCATGCATCACACAAAACTGCCATTTTAGTAAAGTTGGGTCATATTTTATGGAGAAAATGTCCTCTGGTTTTCCCTCCGATGTCCTTCGACTGCTCTGCCTCAACTCTGTGATTCACGGAAGTTCCTGAAAGCAACATATAGGCTGCCTGCAGACCGAGCTGCAGCTGTAGCAGGTAGTTGTTGGTGACAGCTCCACTAAATAAAAGGTTGCCGACAGACAGAGCAGTTGTAGGACATCAGAGGGAAAACCAGCGGACATTTTCTCCATAAAATATGACCCAGTTTTGCTGAAATTGCTGTTTTGTGCAACTTATTAATGTTCAGCGTTTATTTTTGTTTTTGCAGGCATTTGTCGCGGTCAGAGTTACATAGTGTTGCTCTAACTGATCAACTGAGAAAATAATCAGCAGATTAATTTTTGCTAATGCTTCATTGTTTTCTGTATGTGTGTGTGCGTGTGTACTTACTGCTGTCCTCAGACAGAGGTGGGAATTCATAGATGTGTTCACATGTGTTCTTGCTGCTGGGCATGCAGAAGCCAAACTCAAAGTCAAAACTCTTCAGGAGCCTTTCTCTGAAATAATGTCTCTCGATCATCCTGAAGTTCTCTATTGGCATGTCTCCGACTGTGAACTCAACGCTGGAGGAACAAAGACGGGAAAAGGTGAGTGAGGCAGAGAACTACAACAGCAAGGAGAAAGATGGGTGCCGCTGTTGTTGGTAACTGCATTCTTGTGAATAAAGTTTCCTACACATTCTCACTTACGTGGCTCCAACTTGTCGCAGTCGGAGGAAAGCAGGGGTGAACTGATAACGGACAAACCGCCCGGCATTGGGGTCAATATCTCTCTTCTCCCCGGCTTTGTCTAAGATGATGATCAGTTTGTTTGGGAGGGAAGAGAGTGACATGTTAGACACCAACATTTTCTTTTATCTTGTCAGTGGTCACTGAAACCAAGCATTTTTTTTCTTTTCATAAATACTGGAAAACCATAAAAAACAAAATAAACAGCAACATAAAAAGTTGGAAGAAATGCACATTATTGTACCTGAACAACATAACTGCTAAAATATGTGGGATAACATCTTATTTAAATAGGCCTCTTGCTACAACTTGACCACTTTTTGTTTTCCTAAATTTAACATGAAATAAAATGGCACCTGTGAAAGTGGCCCAAATTAACTATTAGCTGTTCCTGTGTCAGTTTAACTACGGATACAGACAAATATCACAGCATTACTTTTGTTACGGAAGAAAACTCAAAAACATGTTTTTATTTTACTTTTTATTCAAGATAGGGACAGTACATATTAATACACATTAGCCTGTAAAAACGCCAGATTATAGCTATACACTAATTTCCATCTGTAGTCAGATGGCATGTTGATGTTACAAATTCATACAAAAATACGTAGAACCATATAATATGCACATAATACAAAGGGCAAGTCTTAAAGTTATGAGAAGTGTGTCTAGCAGACTTATGGACGTTTGGAATAAAGAATCTGGATGGGATCCATGAGCTGCAGCTGCAGGAAAAAGGTTCAAAGATCAATTGACTAAACAACAATACCAATAAACTGACGGCATGCAAGTCAATCATACTATGACTCATTTATCAAATGTTTAAAGAGAGCAAAATGCACACTGGCAAAATAAATTTAAGTGCAAGCAATTCTTTAGTGTTATATGGTATGCTTTGAAGTCCATAATGGGAATCATTTTAGTTTTAGGATGTTTTTACAGGTTGATGGATTCATTCAGTTGATGTGGAGCAGCCTCCACAGTGTCTTTTCTGCATGTTTCAAGTGTTTTCATAGTGAAAAAAAGGTTCAACAAAAAAATTTAAACATCCATGGAGTGGTTCAGTGACTTGCCTGTTGATGGAGGCTTGGTGATTTCAAACAGCACAGTGCCGGTTTCCATGTCTCGGATCTTGAACCTGGTGAAGTCGATGTTGTAAACATTCTCCTCGGGGCTGCACAGATAATCTGAGAGAGAGAGAGAGAGAGAAGAAGAGCGGAGGTGTAATAAGACACACAGTTCTTGAACTATCAAAAAAACCTGTATAACTAAAAAGGCTGAGTATCAGACGAGTTCAGACTGATGTGTTCATGGCCGGAAGTGTTAAAAAGACTGGACAGAATTGACTTTCTCTTGACTTTTTCTTTGATCAGATACTTTCTAATCACTTTTAGGATACTTTATACTATGTTCAGTTCATGAAAGATATTCTTCTTCTTCTTCTTCCTCTTCTTATTATTATTAAGAACTGTTTGGCATACTGTGTTAAATTACCAAATTTTAAGCATGTTTATATTTCTAACAAATTTAAAAAGTACTGTTTCTATGTTGGCTCTAAAATTCAGAACATCGTGGCACCAATAATGAATCCCACTGAGAGGCAGGTTCATTTACTTTCTGACTGGATATGTTTATTATCTCCCTTAAATGCACAATATGTAATTTCATCCACTAGAGGTCTCACAATATACAAAACAAAAACAAAACAAAACAGTAGCGTGATGGTGACGTGATGAAAATCAAATCTACCTGACTGACTCGAGCTGAAATGATCACAGAAGAGGTAATGTATTAAAATTTAATTCACGTTACTTTCAGTCACGTTTGCTGAATTCCTTCCACACTCTCTGACTGATGTAACCCCAGAACAGGAAGTGACAGGGACAAAATGAAAAGCACTGTAACTTTAAATAAATTTCTGGATTTCTCCGACTGTGAACATTGTTGGAAGCATTTGGGATGATGTAAGTACCCACTTGGTTTGACAATAAGAAAAGAAAGTAAATTACTATAAATAAACAAAATGAGCTGTATTCTCAAGAGCTGCTTTGTATTCAGTCCTGACAACAATACTGACAGTTTTAAATTTAACAAATCAAAATATGCAATCCAACATTCACATCTTAAAAAATCCCAACTATGATTGCTGTGCAGTAATCGACAACATATTCAAGGAAATAATTCTTTTCTTTTTACTGCAGTTTCATATCATTTTCAACCTTTGGACAATTCATGTATCAAAAAGCTGCTCTTGACCATTTTATGTGTTTTTTAACATGAATTTTAGGATTAACTGTTACAGGAGCTTGTTCCTCACAAATAGGATTACACACACACACACACACACACACACACACGCACACACACACACATGCACATGTGCATCTAACAAGAAAAAAAAAGCAAGTTATTTTTATTCCTCTAATCCTTCCTGGCCTCACCACGCAGTGTCTTGTCTTATTAGCGTTCAGAAGCAAAGCAAGCACTTCCTGCTTCCCTCCTGATCCGATGATACCATCGGCCAGCAGGTGTAGCTGCAGCATCTCTCCAACATCTCATCTCAAGCTCATATGGTGTCAGTGAATGACAATAACTTAAGACTGTCTTTGGGCAAACATTGATTTGGTGATTTGAGAGCGGATCGCAGCACTTTTGAGCAGCCATAACAGAGGAGAGTAAATGTGTGTGATTATATGCTGTTTCTATCTTTTACCTGTGTCTGCTTTTCCTGCTTGTAAACAGATCTACTGTTGTCTTCATGTGCTCACTTGAAGACACACAGTGTGTCTGTGGCGTCTGTTGACTAAACATCTGTCTGCTCAAAAACAGTGGAGACACAATCGTCTGTCAGTACAGAAGGGCTAAGAGCTAATTAATCTGTTATCTTTATCAATCTATTTTTTTTTTAAAAAAAGATCATTTAATTTTGTTATGATTTTTGTTTTTAGTTGAACTGACATAATTGAGGGGAAAGTTCTGACCCCAAACCAGCTGCTGCTGCAACACACCGGTAAGATGAGAGGCCACATGTTTACAACCGTGTAGATTCATGACTAAAACTTCCGTATCATATTGTTTGGTCAGATTTGTGTATGTACATGAATTGGTCTTATCAGATTATGGCAGAGCTGGGCAGTCTTTCAATGGAAAAAAACCCCCCAAACTTTAAAAAGAGGCCTACAGCTGCTACATGCTTGATTTGGTACGTCACAATTCTAAAAGTCAATCCAGGCAAAGAAACCCAAAAACTACAGCGCAGACTGACTGGTAAGTACAGAGTGAGAGTTTGCATCAGCACAACCACAAACGCTGTGTCAGCCATGCTAACAAGCTAGCACTCTGCATAAACAAGTGACAGATGCTATGCTAACTACCGTTCTGATACCTCTGCTCCTCATCTAAATCTGCATCTGAAGCAGCCCGCCGTGTCTAACTGAATCTCTCCATCTAATGCGAACCTTCGCCATCTTGACATGCACTCTAGCTTACCAGCTAACCTGAACCTAGCACATGTGAGGGTGGTGGGTGGGGCATGAGGCCTGTGATTGATAGATCCGGAACATCTCAACAGGAAAGAAAGTGTACTGAAAGTTCATTTCCTGTATCAGTGTCACATGGGTTTCACCTCAGCCCTTTTGGACACAGGGAGCAGTCTTAAATCCATTCATTCTTATGGGAGAAACAAATGTGATCACAGATTATGACTAATTCTTTTGCCCCATCACCACAATACATATTGGACCTATTTTTCACAAGACATATCTTATGAATATTCTGACACATAAATGGTATTTTTCAGAGGCACAAATCAGGAGAAAAAACTTTGTTTGAGACCTGTCTCCATCTCAGCAACACATTCTTGTGAGAAGTGGGAGCCTGTGCTTCCTGCCTTGATTTGCAGCGGACATAAACGGACATCTAAATGGTCTTATAGGTGAAACCATGAATTAAAAGTTAAAACTTACATCAAACAAATACCATGTGATGTAAAGTGTTATTAACACTTCCAGTCAAATCAGCGGCAGTGGAGGTTCCCAGAAATGTCTCTATTACC
The DNA here is from genome assembly GCA_029874485.1 of Naso brachycentron. Taxonomy (NCBI): domain Eukaryota; kingdom Metazoa; phylum Chordata; class Actinopteri; order Acanthuriformes; family Acanthuridae; genus Naso; species Naso brachycentron. Next base: position 18,668,218 of record JAQFJA010000012.1, on the reverse strand, counting down.
TCTTTTCCACTGGTCAAAAAACTCCTGTTAACCCACTAAGATCGGGGTTTTATGTGCAATAGAAATAGGAGCACTCGCCATCTACACCCAGGTCAATTGACCCTGCAGTAGGCGCAGGTTCGGCTGTTATTGTTAACACCAGGCCCAAGTGAACAAGCTGATTTCTGATGCATTTCACAGTGCCTTTCTTTTCCTTCTTCATCTGGCGTGTTATGTCATCCAGGCGCGGTGCAGGATTTGAATTTTTGCTTGACTTCACAATTACAGCAGTTCACACTAACGGACACAGAGCTGAAAATGATTCCTGCCTGACTTGTCTCTCTATAAGCATAAAGCATTTCTATTGAGACAAATTTAAATTAACTGCGCAGTGCTCCTCTTTCTCTCTTGTTAAAAGTCAACCTAGCTCACCCAGCACACCGCTCTCTCTCCCTGCAATCAATTTAATAATCCAGCCTGATCACCTAGCATAGAGAGATTGCTCTGTGGCTGTGGGCATGACAGTGCAGCATGCACAGGTTATTTTGTGACACAACAGTTTACAGCACTCATAACTCACATTCCACTCTGCAATCATTTACAATATTGTGATATCGCTTCTACTGTGATGCAAAGACGATTTGCGCATCTACACTTTCAGAATTGAATGTACACCTGTGGAGCGTTTCCACACAGATCAGACTTTTGCGAAGCATGACACCCCGATTGAATTCTGATACGTCTGTATTTGT
>JAQFJA010000012.1:18647481-18667387 GCA_029874485.1 Naso brachycentron | reverse complement strand
AGCGGGTCGTTGTTGGGGACAGCCACGCTAAATAAAAGGCTGCAGGCAGGCAGACAGAGCAGTCGCGGGACATCAGAGGGAAAACCAGAGGACATTTTCTCCATAAAATATGACCCGGTTTTACTAAAGTTGCTGTTTTGTGTGACATATTAACACGCATCGTTTAGTTTCATTTTGCCACAGATTACGTAGTTACATAGTGTCACTTTAAATACATGAGGGTCCACACTTCTACTTCCTGTGGAGTCAAGCAGCAGAAATTTGGACAGCATCATAAAATCCTGTCAACAGGATCCATGCACTCTGCTGCCACCGAGCATCTACTGTTATTTAGTGCAGCCCAATGTAAGAACAGAGAACAATGTAAGAAACTGCATTGTTAATTTACATTTTAGATTTAAGTGTTTGTTTTCTATATTTTTCCTGTGCAGCTGTTATTGGACTTACACTAAAGATTGAAAGTTATCCATCCTGACTTCATGTGCATTGATTTACACTCAGGCAAGAACCATTCTACACGTCCACACCTATCCTCGTTATCCAGTTTTAAAAGGTACATAACATCGCTAACTAACAACTAATCCACCTGACTGTAAATTTATTATGTAATGCAGACACATTAAATACTTACCCAGATGTCACACTTCCCAGGAAAAAAACGCTCGGGGATCCTGGCTGCATAAAGACCCGCACCAGTGATATACATGGCACCCATCAGGTAGAACCAACCCATCTGGCCAACCGTGGTGGCTTTAACAAAGCCCTCCTCGATGGTGAAGTGCATGGTGGGGACAATGCCACTTAGTCCAAGACCCATGAACACACCTAAAATAAGAACTGGACTCAGTCACTGTGTGACTCTGAAGGAGTCATATCTACGTTTATAAACATCAGAAATTTTACAAAGCATGTAAACAAAACTCCTGAAGAGTAATTTACAACCACAGCCATCAATTAACAGTGTTTCCTCTGCATCTAGTGGTTTGCTCTGCAAGAAAATGAACTGCCGAGAAAAGGCAGCAACAATGTAAAGAAAACACTGTAATAATAAAGTAAATACTATCTTGGACTGGTAAGCACCTGCTCTTGTAGGTCTATGACGAGGTGTAGAGAATCGGTCCCACTGGGCCACTATGATGGCGGCAATGCCGAGGACACATACAATGGTGAGGTAGATAAGTCGAGGCTGAGGAGAACAATAGAACGAATAGTACAGCCAGGGCACGAAGGAGCCCATGATCAGGAGGGCAATGCCCGAGTAGTCAAGCCTAACGAGAGAGGGGGACACAGACAGAACAGTTAGATGTTTGGCTCAAAGATCTCCTATATGCAAGAAAGCTGATGTTTCCTTACGTTTTTAAACAAACCCATATTTAGGGCCCGACAGATATATTGGTTTGCTGATATTACCCTATTGCAGATGTATCGGTATCGGCATATATGTTCTCCAATAAGTGACGATATTAAAACTGTTTTTTAAGGCTGGAAAAAATGCTTGGACTAAGAATTTATAATGGTGTAATCACGTTGTTTATCCAGCAGATGGCGGTCCATTATTTAATTGGTATTAAGTGAAACTGTTCAATGCAGTGATGTTTGGAATAAGGTTTGTTAGATATCCTCCCCTCATAACATATCTTTGTCACACGTATTTGATAATCACATTAAAAATATAATTTCTAGAATGTTGGCTGATATATTGGATATCGGAATTTTCCTACTCCCTAGTATCGGTATTGGCATCGGCCACGAAAATCCCATATCGGTCGGGCCCTACCTACATTTTTCAGAAACGGTCAACAACGCTGCTGTGGATTTTATTACTGCCTGATCACAGAGACATTAATCTCACCAAATGGTAACAGTAAGTTTCTAGTCCATCAAAATTTTATACTCACTGCACATGTAAGACATGGACACAGAAGGGATGTGCAATTAATAAAAATTCACCATAAAGTAACTTGAGGCTACAGCAGATTACCAGAGTAAATGCAGCTTAAACTACAGATCAGTGCAAAAATGCCTCACAGTCAGACACAGAAATGGCAGAGCTGCAAGGCAAAGTGCTCATGGACATGTGACACACAAAGACGAGGGGTCAGGGGTTAAACCCCCAACCCTGTGGTTAATGTGCAACACACAGGGTTTTTTTTCTTCTTCTTCGAAATTTAGGGTCAATTGGCTTTTTGATTAAATGTCAGAGCCAGAAACATTTCTCAAGACATTAAAAAGGCCAAATCTGAACCCTGAAGAGCATTGAAATCTGAACACTGTAAATTTTATTTACATAAATCATATTTAATAGTAGCAGTTTTACTAGCTATATCATCCTGTTAGTTTTGGCTGAACTTTGGACATTTTGCCCTGAATGATGACTGTGGGTGTATTCTAATTAATTGCACTGAACTCTAAATAGGCAAGGTGGAGCTGCTTGTCCACTATAAAGACACATATGGATGCCTGAAAGTAAAAAAAGAGAGATTTTTATAAATTATTTCTTAAACCTGCAGTGCAAAGGTAAAAGGTAAAGGTACTTTATCACATATACAGTGCACAGTTTGGTCTCTGCATTTAACTCATCCCTGAGGAGCAGTGAGCAGCCACAGCGCAGCGCCTGGGGACCAACTCCAGATTCTGAGCCAGTACCTCGGTCAACGATACTGACTGGACCCTTTACATAGTAACGTCTGTTAGATTCATGGAGTTTACACAAAGTTGAAGCCTGACAACACCTGGTAAATCTTGTTGTATTTTAGAGTTTTTTAAATATGATGTCTGTGGCGACTTCCTGCGCTGGCACACCTGAAGTAATTCATTTTATGGCAACTGGCAGTGTTTGGTTTGCAAGAGGTGAAGGGGAGAGCAACTGTAGCAGCGGAGTAGGCTGCAGCTATGGCAGAGTCCATGGAGTCATAAGCATGTTGACAGTGTTTGTGTAATTCCTCTCACTGTCAAAAGAGGAGAGACAAAGTGTCTGCACTGCAGGTTTAAAGATATCTGAGACAAGAATTTGAGAAAGTGAGTATGACAGCATGAGGTCTTACTTGGAGAAGGTGCGAGACACTTTCTCAGAGTGGCAGTAGACGGTGTGAAAAAGCCAGGAGAAGCTGAGGCAGAGCACAGCCCCCAGAAAGAACATCCCGAATACCACTTTCTCTTGCAGTGGGGCCATAAAATACATGTTGGGCCGCAGCATGGTTAACGTGCCCAGACAAAGGAATAAGATCAGCCCTGTGGGGAAAAAACAAGTCAGTTTTACTGACAGCTGTCATGAGAGGAGATAAGAGCTATTCAGAGTTACACAGCTCAAAAAAAAAAAGTCATTACACTAACTTGGTTGTAAACAAAATTACAATCTGCCGTTGAAGCATTAAGAAAATTCATGCAAGGCTTTTTATCTTCACCTAATAGGTGAGTCCAGATGTTTCCTGTCTCAGTGTGAATTCTGAAGATGCTTCCGAAACAGGCTCGGAAAGAGGGCATAGGAGGCCGATGTCCATGCAGGAGGTAATCGTTGTCCTTAAGCCACTCCGGCAGGACATGAAAAGGGATGACCCTCCAGCGCCCCTCCCAAACCTGAAAAGCAAGAAAAGCATTGACTCACAGAAGCAAAGATTACTCTCACTATATGACTCTCAAACTAAAAACCTGTAAAGTTGACACAGAGCTTAATATTTTTTTGTGAAATCGACAACTTAGCCGTATTTCTTCTTCTTGTATTTCCAGTCTGGTTAAGTCCAGTTTGTTACATATTAGAATGGTTATTTTGGTGTTTCCATTGTCTACATTCGTTGATGATACAAGTAGAATCACTCTGTTCCACCCGATGTTTCGTTATTGATCTCTTGAGGCACTAGCACAGATGCAATACTAAAAGGTGGACTTAAAACACTGCAGTCCATTGATTGAAAGAGAGAGAATCATAGCAACAAAAGTCATCTCACTATATAATGCACTCGGATGTATGATTTTCCAAACTCTCATGTTGTTTACCTCCTGACTTGTGTGTTGCTGCCTGCAGCCTTGTCTCAACCAAAGCTTGCTTCCTTGTTGCGATAACCAACCACATACAGAGAGGAAAGAAAACTAAACAAGTGTGCGTCGTAGTGAATGTGTGGTGGAGTGAGAGAGAGGGCGACAAGCAGAAACGTGACAGTGAATATGAGCGGAGCAGAAGACAGATTAGCAGTAAGTTGTCAATCTAGCAGTTACTGAACAGTAGAGGTTACAGTGTTTTAGTAAATAAATGCTGTAGTTTCTCAAAACCGAGGAAAGTCTTGCATTTGGTAGAAATGTGGCTTTACTTAAAAAGCAGTTTAAGTATCTATAGAGTTTAAACGCTGATCATTTTTATTGATAGTTAAGAAAAAAAGACAATAATGTACCTAGAAAGTTGGCCAAATCTTTTTAATCTGGTTCTTCTCAGCATCCATAAGAAATGCTGTGTGGCTCTTTTACAAACAAATAAGCGATTTAGTTTTGTTGTTGTTGGTGACTTGTGTGTTTTTAATACAACACACGTGTCCTGTGTCTGAAATGGATTCATAAACACACCCACATATGACTCACTCACAGCAGTAATAGGTTAATCACTGGTTTTTGCCGTTCCTTCAGATCTGAAACCGTCCTTTAACACAGTTTTCAACTGGACCGGATAAACACCTTAGAGTTGAACAGGGTGTTGAGTTTCAGCTCATGTAATGTGGCCAATGCAATATTTATGCTGGTTTAACTTGAGCATCTTTTGTTTTCTTTATTCTCTCACATTGGATGGTTTACCAATAACTGTTTACAATTACAGTTTTCTTTGGCAGATTTAGAAGACCTGTTCTCACTGTTTTAATAACCAGATGTAACATTTATATCTTAAATAATTGTATTAATACTTGTTAACATGAAAACTGGCATTCAGCCATTCACACTAAAGCTGAGGTTAGAGGAGGAAGTGTAGCTAGGATGGAAAGAATCAGTCTCAAGCAAAGTTTTATTTTAGGTCCCCACAAAGTATAAAGTTTTGCATGGCAGTTCAGCCAAGTAAGATCTGCATTGGTGCAGTAAACCTACACAATGTTTGTGTTTCTGAAGACATTTTACCTTGTGTACAAACTCCTCCATCTTCTCCATGGCATGGTGAGCCTGAAGTGGTAAGGTCAGGACCTCTCCCACCTCATCATCATCCTCTTCCTCATCAGCAAGCATTGCAGCTCCCTTTAGACAGATCAAAAAAGGCAGCTGAAGCTACCGCGCCACGACACCTTTCTCTAGATAACGTCTGAATGAGTCCTACCTCTGGGTGGATGCCTTTAGATGTTGCCTGTCGCCCCCCTCCCTCCTCCAGCAGTGGCCCCAGCTCCATCAGCTCAACATCTGGGACACGGCTGTCCTCAGAGATCCGGCAGTCTGCATCACTTGCAGACCCGTTTCGGCCTGACATAGGGAGACTGCCTGATGACCCACTCACAGTCTCTGTATACGCCTTCAGATGGTACAGATGGTTCAATTTCCTCCTGGGCAACCAGAATCACAATCCATTTTACTGACTAAGTACATTGACATATACAAGAAATTGGACTCCTGTTCTCAGTAGCTCTTAATGTACTCTACAGTGTAGAGAACACAATTACAGGTAGAAACAAATAAAGAAATTGAGCTACGCATAGAAAACCAAATATAAACATGAATGCAGTTCTGTACAAGTAAAGGTGGAAAACATATAGTATCTGTATGCAGGCCAGAAGTTGCAATAAATGTGGTCTAGATAATGTTGTTGTTAGCAAAGCTATTACTGATATTAATGATACAGACATGCTCTGTATTTTTTAAGGTCAAATTTCCCAGAGTCTTTTCAACTGCCTATAAAAGCTTGTCAATGAGAAGAAACTGTCATTTGTTAATTCGTTCGCATATTTAAAAAAATGTCGGGTTGTTTATAATGTCACTTAAATGTTCACAACAATTAAATCTTTTCTTTAAAGTTAATCTAATGTGAAGGCTCTCTTACACAGAGAGGTGTAACAATAACTTGGAATTTACAATATGGGTCCCAAATTTCACATCATGCATCACTCATAACACTGCTGCAGTACAGAGACGGTTCATGTGCATCAGGGCTACAGTAGATCTACAGTACATACAGTCTGCATGGCCTTAAACATATCAGTGGATAACACACTTACATCAATCACATAGAATTTCCCCGCTGTGGGATTAATCAAGGATTATCTTGTGTAACTGCATGCAATTGCGAATGAGATCAATGATAAACATTACCAGGAAATATTACGTTACAAGATTTCACTCAAGCTTTTCACAAAGATGCACCTATCTCCTGATTTAAAATGGCTGGTAATTAATCTGGGTCTCTCCAATGAAATCTGTATGTTCATCATCGATCATTCACATAAAGCGAACAAAGGAGCGGCTGAACTTGCATGGATTTCTAAGTCACCGACCAAAATAATAAGACGACAATTATAATAGTACAACACTCTTGGTATAGGACAGAATGTTAACACTTGGTGCAGAGCTGAGGCTGACAACACAAACAAAACGTATAACCAAGTTTAGCTTCTCAAATCCTGCTAGACGGATGTTGATAGCACACGGTCAGGGGGAACATGGAGTACAAAATGTAAACAACCGCAAGATACCGATGACTTTACGCGAACTCATCGTGTCTTTACGGTAACATTAGCATTCATAGCAAGGAGCCGAATTAAAAATAAACGAGCACTGATAGGTTTGATGTTCGCAGGTAACGGATCGTTCATATATCATCTTGCTAACATTACCTTTTAGCTAGCGCTGAGCTGTCGCTAACCACTCGAGCAGGCGACACTGCTTTTTGAATTAACTTGCTAGCAGGAAAATAACCGTCTTTTCGACGACCATACTATGTTACGTTACTTCTATCGTCACCTAGATAGCCTACTGTTCAGACGTCGGCTACAGCAATTTAATTAAATGGATATAAATTACCTGACAAGGTAGCCTTCTAACCAGGAAGGTGAATTATTTATCGAAATGCGAAACGCAATCTTTCCGGAAGTTCTCGACATCCCTTCCGTAAACCAAAATAAAAGCACCATCACCGTAGAAAAATGTGCTTCTGCTGTTATGAGCAAAAACCTACTTTAGTGTAAACGTATTTATTTTAAAAAAGGCTTTTCAACATCTTAACGTGGAAAAAATGTTAAAAAATGTTTCTCTCTTTAATTTAATCTATTTGAAATCCACTGTGGCCAGAAATATTGTACATGTTAACTTCTGGGTACAATGAAGAACTGGGAGATACAGCCTACTTAAATTCACACTGAAAGTCACAAAAACGGATAAGAGGCTGAAATATCACATACAGAGAATAATAAAAACATATCGGGTTGGATTAAAACCTCTTTTCATGACAGATGAACCTGACTACTCTTTAAATAATCTTAACTTGTATCGTTTTGTAGAAAAAGGCAGTTATCCTCTGTTTCTTTTGCTTTTTCGAAACTGTTTTTATGTTGCATCTGAGAGGGTAAGGTTTACTTACAATACATTCTGTGTTGATGCACACTCAGAAAGAAATTTTTACAGTAAAATTGCATAACCATAAATGACTAAACAGAAAATTACTCCATTTCAAATACATGTTCATCAGGCTTTGTCTTAATTTTACAGTCCCTCCACCTAGCAACATTTGTCAAAAGCTTTCATAAAACAACTCATTATGTAACTATCTGCCTAATATCCATTAAGCCTTTTCCTATACACATAACCACCTTCATTGAGTACACACCTGTGAGGATATGTTGCAAAACCAGAAAGAGAGCAATAGCGAACATGCTGACTCGAATTACCAATTACAATAACAGCAACTCTGTTCTATACCTGTGTCCAGCTAGCTTTAATAGCTTTAGATGGAGCATTCATGCGTAATACTTGGACCCTGAAACTGAGGCAGCTCTTATTTTATTTAAACTTGCCAGGTTTTCTGCAGTGACGTGTACAAAGGCTCATACGACGGCTCCGACGCTGAAATAAAAGTACATGATGAATGTAAATGAAACTCAACACTATTCAAACATTACTTTTTATTTTCTTCCACAGGGAAAACAATTTCACAGATTTTTTTAACAGCAACATAACACGTTTTATAAATCCACTTAAACTATGTTAACTGATAAATAAAAGACAGTAAAAAAGAGGCACACTAGGTAACATGATTGTGTTTTTTGTACAGTATATATAGCTCACACAACTACAGACAGTCTTTCCTGCAGCTGGATTTTGCAACCTCAGGTCCATATCTTCTTTTATTTCAAGTCTGACTTTCCATGAGTCCACTGGTGCACAACAAAACATATTTAACACATAAATAGTGAGCGACTAGTCAGTGTGTAGCTGTAGTGGAATTTGTTGTATTTTTCTCTCACGCTTAAGGATCTACCATCAACAGCTTGTGGGAGACTTGCTTGTGAGTCACATACTGGTAATGTTAAAAACAGTTCAGCGTCGGTAAAATTGTACTGGTTCTCACAAAAAGGTTAGTGCCTGGTGATATTCTATCTCAAACACTCACTTGTGCCGACATTAATAAAGACTGTGTTGAAGTTCAGGATGTTTTAATTTCAGTTTGACACATTAATAGCTGCCAAGCATCAAGACTCTGCTTTTGTCTTAATTCACTACTTTTCATGTCATGTGAGGCACTGAACGTCGTGTTTCAGCTAGGTGAATAAGTCTGTTAGTAATTCAAGTTAACTGGCACAGCCACAGACACGTGTATACCTAAACAACTCTGACAAATCTTACATCTAAGCAGCTCAAGTTCATAACATGATGACTCAATCAAGGCAACATTATACACATTATACAAAAAAACCCTTAAAAACAGTATGTTGCTTATTTACATGATCTTACAAGACATGATCTTCCTTCATACAGCTAGGTAAAAAGGAGCACAGAATTCCCCATCTACCAAACTGCAAAGAATATATTGGCAGTGTGTTTTGGCTACAAACAACCATGTCTTACACAGCACTTTGTTAAATGATAAAGTACCTAAAGCAGTTCACCAGACCATTTTATGTATCCGACATTAATTTCAACAAATGCTTAACTGTAAGTTATTTAAAAAAAAATATTCACATTTTTCATAATGTAACTTGAATGTGCAATTCTGGTGTACATTTGTGTGTAAGAGCTCCTGCCAGCTTGTACCACTTCGCTGGCAATTAACATTTCATTATTACATAATATTATAATAGATCCGTATACCAAAATAACCCTGTCTTTAATAACAGAGAACTCTGTGATGATAAATATTTGTTTTTCTTTTTGTGAAACTGAATAAATAGTTTTGAGCTGGTAACAGATCCGCGGCGTAAGCCTTGGACACCTCCCTTAGATTTGATTAAACTTTATAACAACTTTGGAGGCCGTAGTTTGTATTATTGTTGTACATTTAACCTTAACATGTTCCATTTTTTTCAGCCTTCTTCAACACGGCCAGACACAGGCAAGCAGACAAACAGGACGATGGGAACCCAACTTGATTAACTGTACTTTGCTTTGGTTCACTGGGAATTTGTGCAGTTGCAGCCTTTGAGTTAACACGCTCAGTTTGTGCTCCAAGTTCAGGTGGCCTTGATTTACACTTGACTTACATAGTGGGAGCCATCATCTACAAGCCAGTGTCCTTGAGTGTCATCTGCAGCTTTCTGAGGAGCCCTTCTCTGAATAACCTGAAAGTTAGCATCAGAAAAAAGGAACAGTACTTTAAGGACTGTAATTATGATGTGAAGATATGGCATATGTTGAGTTTTGTAAAACACACTCTTTGTTCTCACTCACATGTTCGGCAGATTTTTGTAAAGAAAAAAATTGTGCTTCTATAATTGGGTTTCCATCTAAATGTGTGGCAAATTTCATACAAATTTTCAGAAATTTGGAAAAAGAAAATGCGAAACTAATTACAGTAGGTAGTGCCAAATCTTAAGTCGGGTGCCACTGCAGAAGAAGATGGCGCAAGGGAAGACACATTGAAAGAGCGCCGGTCAGCAGTCGTCAGAAAAACAAAAACAAGAGACAAACTGCTGAAAACTTGAAGGAAAGCTGTGACAGAGAGCACATGGGACAGTTGAAAAGTTTTGAACAACTAATACTACAGCTATGTGCTCTTGGAATAGTTCTGGTAGTGTAAATCACGTGTTTTCTGTATGTCGTCATCACTGTTAAATCGCTGCTGATTCGCTGAAGCTGTTTCCACTCCTCTTATTTTCATTTACTCATTATTGATACGGCAACTTTTCCACCTCCTCCAAGCGTCAAAACTTTGTTTGCGATATTTAGAAATTTTTTCCGAATTTTGCAGCATTTTCACGCAGTTTTTATTTAAAATAAATTGAAAATTTGTATGAAAACAGGTGGATGGAAACCCAACTACATCAAATAAACTGAAGCAATAAACAGAAATTTCCAACAGCTGCAGGGGTTATTACCTTTGTCACTTTAACACCTGATTGTCAAAATGTACAACAACTTTCTATCTCCTAGATATAAACTTAAAATAATTAACGACAGTGTATATTTTTATCACTCTGTGTTTAAATCAACGTCATTTTAACACACACAAAACTAAGAAAAAACACCTCTACGACATCTTGATATTAGATAAATGAAGGTTGACATTTTTTTCTGCCTCTGTTTCAGTGTCTGCTAACATGGTAATATTAAACATGAATAAAAAAACAAAGACACAAACTCCATTTATCTGGACTATCTAGAGGTTTCCTGACAGCAGAAAAATGGCAGGTCTGTGGGTACAAGAGCCACACTCCAAAACATGAACATAATTTTTTATTCGTACCTAATTTTGTATTTTATTTTAAAGAAACTTAAGTGTTACACAAGCTGATTTTCTAATGTCATCCTACTCATTATAAATTCACTTTGCACAGTCACACTGTGGAAAAAAAAAAAGATCAACAAGAACAACAAGTTTTGTAGCCAGTGAATAAATACGATTTTGAGTAAAAATAGTTTCCTGCCTTTACTGCTAATCAAATAAGCCAGTGAACACTTAATACTACTTACTAATTGAGGGGATTGTTAGACATGAATAAAAATAATTTTGTCAACTTACCTGGTCTTGGTACTTCTGATGTTGGTAGCAGGTGGACTCGTGAGCTGGCATGTTTTTAACTCTGATCGCTCCCTGTCTGTCCAGAGAACGGGACCTGGGGGCCTTGAGCTGACTGCGCCGGTGCCATGATTTCAGCTGCTCTTTCACTACCTGTTGTGGGAGACCACTGGAGCGGTAGTGTGGATGCTCCCACTGAGCTGGGGAGGGACAGAGTCTGATATCACAAGCTACATTCCTCTGTGCTCTCTGAAGGGGAACAGCGGAGTCTTTATAACAGTACTCATATCTGCTGGAAGGACAGGGAGCCTGCTGGGCGTAATAGCTCTGTGCCAAGTCCAGATCAGGTGAGTACACCATTTCTTCATTATAATAGGCTTTGTGAAAATTGGGGCTGGACTGGTGCCTGGGATTATGGTAAAAAATGGTGCGTGAGAAGGCTTGAGTTCCATAGCTGCCAACTTGGCCAGAGTGCGGGAATGCAGACTGATATTGTTTGGGCAAATTGCAGGGCGACTCCTGACGTGGTGAACTGTTATAAGATGTAAATGAGTGTTCAGAGTTGCTGTCCTCAGAGTTAGCACAGTTTCCATAGTTCGCTGCAGGGGGAGGAGTCTCTGGTAACGTTATTGTGTATTCTGTCAGTCGCCTCCTTGGACCTCTGGAGCGACCACGGTCCTTTTCAAATGGAGATTCAGGGCTGGATAACCTGTGCAAAATACACAATGTTGTTATAAAGCAAGTGCATTAGTATGGCTGTTTTACAAACAAACCCAGCTTTTAAATAAGTACATCTTGCAGTCCCTCATTTTTTAATGCAATCCTTAAAGGTCAGTTATATAAATGTGTTTTGCAGTTGACTAAAAGGTTTATCGTAGGTGTGCTGCTGAAGGAAAGTACAGTATTTGGTTTGGGGTGTGGCTACCTGAGGGACAGTTGTCTGTGAACACGCATCTCTGGTGTGGAGGGTGTGCTGCTTGACTGGGTGCGGCTCAGCCTCAGATGAGAAAGTTGTGCTGGCAGAGCAGATGGTGATAAACAAGCCTCCAACGGTGGCAACGAGTCACTTTTGGCGGGACTGCTGAAAATGCAAAAAAATCCAATTACAACTTGTTTCTCAGTTTGTCTTAAAAAAATATCCAGGCTCTATTCAGATGACAGATTGACACAGGTTAATGTGCACAACTTTCATCCATTACACGAACAAAGAAAATACACTTGATCACAGTCATTATTATTATTATTATTATTATTATTATTATTATTATTATTAGCTTTTGACTGTTTATTCTGACTCTGCGTTGAAGTGTTTTAATAAACCAGAAGGATTTATTGCTCTTTTCTGGCTCTTCCCGCTGACTGTAGTAGCAACAGTAAAAATGCAGATGGCAGTATTGCACACTCATGAACATCACTGACGCTGTAATACATGAAGAGAAAAAGTGGGTTTGAGCTAGTAAGTACTTTGCTAGATGACCTTTTTTGTAATTACTATTTTTGAAAAGAAAATGTCTCTTCTTCCTGCTCCACACTGTTTTGGCTATTAACAATCACCAATTCATTCTTGCCTGGTCGATATAGTCTTAACATGTAATAACATTTTTGAAACAGTGAATAATGTTTTGTTTAAGGTAGAAGTGGAGATTTATGAACTCATTTTATTTCACGTGTTTCCAGCCTTTTTAAAGAATTTGATCAGAACCATTTCACGCACAAGCTTGTTAATCTTACTAAAAGCCAAAAAGTTTGCATTTCACCCAACTAAAAATGATCCAGAAACCACAAACTTCAAACTTGATGAACAGGAAAATAGCCATGATGGATAGTCTGTGCTACCTCGTCTTGCTGGAGGAGCGTGACTTCTTGTTCTTCTGGTAAGGTTGGTCAAGACTGGACTCTGTCCATGGGGAGTTCTGGATGGGAGGAGGGTCATACACAGGGCTCGATGTTAAACTCAGTGTAGAATCAAGGCTAGGATGGGGAGATTGGCAGGGGGTCAGCGGCAGAGACGGCGGAGCCACAGACGGAGACACGTAGGAGCCGTCTATGACGGACTGTGAGCTCACTGTGGGAGGCTGGGGAGGATCCGTCTCTACTGGACAGAGGAGTCCTGAGGACAGCTGTGATGACTGGCTTGTCACTTCTAGTAAAAACAAAAACAATATAGTGTAAGTTACATGCAGAAAGGTATTAAGTGCTAATAATCATACACCTCCTCCACATGATCTCTTAATAAATGAAACCATAAGCACTACAGTACTCTGAACTCTGGTCACATTCAGTACGATTACATGCACACTAGTTTTCCACTTCTATTCCAAAAATGGCAATATTCCGAATTTGATACAGGTCATGTAAATAGTGTATTCCAGCTGGATATTCCTAATCAAGCCTTTTCTGAATTGAGCTTTTTCTGATTAAGACATGTGAATATGCCGGTACTGGACATGTATATGGCCTTGTCGGAGTATGCGCCTCAGTTGGGGTTCTTATGGCAGTTTGTGACACATGGCTCTGTGCCTTTTTACGGCATGTGCTCAGCTGAAATGTAAACAAACCAGCCAACATTTTGCTGAACGTAAGAAGAGATGCTTGTTCAAAAGAAAAGTCCACATTTCTGGTTGGAAGGAGAAACACACGTACTTTTGAGCATTATGAAAGACATGGATATCAACAGGTTTCTGGATATGTGTGTGCACAGCTGCATGTAAATGGGAACGATAGGGGAACGTTCATCTTCATTAGTCATGCAAACAGCTGAGTCGGAATAAGGGCAAAAACCAGAATACTGTGTGTATGTAAACGTAGTGATTGTTTTATGGTTATCGTGTTGTGTGGCAAACATTTTTCTGTTTTTAAACTACAAAAAGTTTCTTTCTCACATCAACACTACACTGGGGGAAAAAAACAGCCATTCCACTTGTAAAAGTTAAGTCTGACCTTCATCTTGCACGACAGAATCAGACAGAGAGCTGTCATCAGAGGTAGCCGCATCTAGTGGACAAAAACAGACAAAACATTTTGATATGCATGAACTGTCAAATGATGCATTTTTACAAATCTGTAGTCATTTTAGAATTCTACACCTATGTAGAGAAAATTAATAAAATCGCTGCATGGACGGTTGTGCAATGATTTGGGATTTTTCAGCCGTGCGTCTCTCACCTTGTTGTGCAATATTAAAAGCAGGGAGTGGTGATGATCGACTGTGTTCCAGTCGCAGCTGAAACGCCGTCTCTTGCAGTCGTTTGAGTTTTTTCTCCTCTCTTTTACAATTCTGTGAGCGGCTCTTTTTGACAGCCTTACTCAGGTGATCCTCCTCGCAGAGCTTGCGCGCTGCCTCAAATATCTTCATCTGAAGCGCTAACTCAGCATCCACCAAACTCAGTTCTGATTCCTGTAAAAAGTTAAGGCAGGGTTATAAAAGTGTGACTTTTGAAACATTGTTTTTTTTGGGCGGTTAGGCATTGTTGAAAAATGACATTACTCAGTTCATACCTCTGCTCCTTGAGGGATGCTTTGTTCGTCGAGTTTAAAAGCAGCTCCAATTCGTCTGCGAACCTGTGGACGCTTTTCCCATGGCAGAAGAGGATAATCATCTGACAGTCGCCCTGTCAACTCCTAAACAACACAGAAAATATCATAAATCCATTTGTCCACAAAGCATCATTTGAACGTGGCTAAAAGTTCATTTTTCTGATGACAGATTGTGATGATGTGGTATATATTTAATCAAAATAAAAACTTCTTTTCCACAGCCATTGAATCCTTTGAGTGTAGTTGTTTAAGTACAGACACAAACATCTCTTCAGAGAATTTATCCACCCATGTCCGTGGCAGTTTTGAAATATTGTACTAGGATACTCTTCTGCTCCCCTTACATGTTGAGGCATATAGGTGCAAGGAATCTGTTGCACAATTCTGTGTTCCCAGAGATTTCCTTTCACAACACATTCTTTGGGTCTCACTTTCTCACTGTATCAAGTATCTGGGTCCACACTGAACACAGACTCCAGAGCATCACTTAGCAAAGTCACTGTCTTCATTAAAAGAACAGTCATTAAAACTCTGCCACTTTGAGTCACTCCCAGCCAGCCACCTTTGCAGACAGACAGAAACATAAGTATGGCCAACAGGATTAGCTGTTCCTTTGTCACTGAGAGAAGGGAGAGGCATCATGCCTGCCATTAGTTCACCTAAGCATGTCCCAACAGGAGTGCCCAGCCCGAGTGTCAACAGGAAAGAATGATCAGTCCTGGGATTTCACCCTTGAGCACCGACACATGGCAGATAGACTTCTGCAGAAATGTGTCCAGTTTCAAAATTACTTCATGTTGCAGTTTTTTTTTTCATCACTGGAAAATCACGTAGCAGAGAGAGAAAGAGGCAGAACGGACTGAAAATGAAGGGCTGATACGTGACAAAAATCTCATGCTGGATTCAAATCCAGGCTGTTGAGGGAAGATTAAATTTTCTTTCACCAAAGGGACTAGAGGGATGCCTCTTCAAAAGCCATGATACATCAAAAGAAACCTCACTGCAGCCACATCATCACTAGTCTAATGTCGCTACACAATGTGTCTGAGAGCGAGTGATGATATTTGCTTGTTGCTCTGCTTTGGTAAACCAAAATAAAACGCTCTTAAAGAACAGAGGGGCTGTTTAAAAGGCCATTTTTTTTCCTCTCAGCGACATTCCCAACTGGAGTTTACCACTGCGTCATTAAGGCTAAGCTAACGCAGAAAAATAAGAAAAATCAGAATTTAAAACACAATTTATACAGTGCTGTGTGGACAGTGAAGCATTCAAAAAAACTGAGATCAAAGATATTCTCGTCTTAGTAAAGCACAGACATGGCCGAACACATCTCATAAATGTCCCTTCTTACAGGTTACTTTGTAAATCTGCAGTAAAGTGCGTCATCAAATATTGTGTACCTGACGACCCCACCTATTTGATCTTTGACAAGAGTGCTGAATCATGTTAAACATGGCGAATACATTTTGTCACAGCCTGCCCAATTACGTAACAATTGTCTACTGTTCTACTTTGTCTAGATGTACCAACAGCTTTATTATGAAGATTTTAATGACCTAGATTATCATGATTATGTGACTCATTTATTCTGTTACATGTTTTAAATTGAATGCTTTACGCAGCCTCTGTAGTTTTGAAGCTTTCCGTCTGTTGATATGCAGGTTAGTAACTCACAGCTTCTCGGATGCAGAGTTTCTTCAGCTCCAGTAAGCAGATCTCCAGCCGCTCTTGGAGAGCCTGGTGTTTGAGCTTCATGGCCCGTGTGTGTGTGGTCACATCCTTTGTATGTGTGGTCGGGCTGTCAGAGCCTGCGTAATGCAACAGGAAGAAGCATATACATTCTTTTGAGATTACGTGACTGAAATGTGATTTGAAGATTAGTTTTTCAGTACTCAACTCATGAGATTAGAAGCAGGTCGAAGTTAAAGTTAGACATGATTAGTAAAGTTAAAATTTAAGGCAGTGGCACATTTCTTTTCAAGGAGAAATTCACAACAATTAGTAAAAGTAAATTTGGACTTCAACTTATGACTATCTTCAATACTGTTTAGTTTAAACATGTAAAAGCTAAAAACATGAGAAGAGCCTTTCACTAACTTCCCACAGGCTGATAAACGTCAACTGAAGAGCTTCTGTAGTCCAGAGGGACCAAAGTTCATTAAAAAACAGAAGACAAAGGAAAGCAGCAAATTCTCAAAAGATGCAACAAGCTAAAATGTAACTTTGTATTTTGACATTATAATTAAAATAATGTCAATAATTGATGAGTTTCTTTTCTTGTTTTTACATTTTTTGACACAAAAGCATATATACAAACATACACAGTATATAAACAAAGTTGCCAGTTTAGTGGGTACACTTAGCTGAAGCAAACAATACAGCAGCCCTGTAATAAATGCCACCTTTCATGGAGCTTATCGTGTTCTGGTTTTGTTGACATTTGCCACGGAGATGTTGATTCACACGGAGGTCATTTTGGAGAATGTTTTTTTTGGTACTGTTGAACTGCACTGCATTACACTGACAGGTGTACACTTGAAATCAATTAACATCAATGTAAGAATCTTATCACGGTTAATATCTTGGCTAATGTTGCCACGACTGCATTTTTTTTATGTATCTTGAAACGTTCCCACGTCATGTTTAAACAATGAAATAACTTCCTAACTCTTGTAAACTCTTTGGAAACTCATGTTTGATTTTGCCTGTTCTATTTTAATAATAAATTTATGTTGCGTTTTCAGCTGCCTGGTAAGTATTTTATTATGCTCATAAAATGTTGCAACATACATAACCTTAATTAGAAAGTGCACTTTCATGATTTTGCCTCAGATTAACTCTCGAGGCCACTACGGAAGACACAATGGCTACATTCAACAGAATGTACCTTTTGTTTTTATGGTTGTTTTCATTAGTGGCATGCAGAAAGAGAGGCCGTATCTTCGTAACTATAAACAGTGTGCGAGTGTTCGACTGGTGCTGTCTGCAGCCTTGGTGACTAATGACATTAAGATTAGTCGCAGGGCTGTGGGAGTGGCTTCAGGCAAAATGCATTGAGCACCACATACCTACAGAGATTATTACCAGAGTCCCTGCAGGTATTTACAAACGTCAGAGGTGCAACAGGAAATAAGGGTGACAGCATCACAATAGGCCAAAGAATTCCTCTTCCTAGAGCGACAATCCCCCTATTCTTTCTAGGCTGACACTTTTTCATTGTATAGAGAAGGCATCACGTGGCTTAATTAAGGCGCAAGGAATGTCAGAAAGGCCAGTACTAATCAGCAGACTCTGCTGGGCATAGCAACAAACAACACTGACAAAGTTTGCTGTCAGTTCGACGCCATTGTTACCATAAGAGACCGAGGGAATAATGTGGACTGCCAAATTTTGTGACTGCCTTCCTGAGGCTGGCCATGGCAAACCCAAAATACTGACTGACTTACAAAATACAAATGCAATGCCAAGTCTGCAGAGGAAGCCTCAGAGTCTGGATCATTTGCATTCCATTCTCCATGTTGTGGAGCAGCAAATCTGGAAGCAAGTCATATTGGACCACAGCGATTTTAGTCCCCAAGCTTACACTCTTTTTTTTTTTTTTTTTTTAAATTTGAATTTTTCAAAATTTGTTTTAAACTGGCTTAAAGTACTACCTAAAACAAAGTTGGTTTGTGCTGAAATGGAGAGTTGCTTTAAATCTGAAGTATGTAACATCTGACATTAAAATGTCTAAAAACAACTAGATCTTTTTTTTTTTCAGTTGTGTACTTTCATTATTCCCAATGTTTCCAACAATGTTAAAATGCAAAGAAATCTTTATTTACTTATTTCAAATGTATTTCTTTTCAAGGTAGCAGTGCGTTTCTTTTTGTCAACTGTGGCTAACTTCAAGTTTAACACCAGTCAGCAAATGAGGAAGTAAACGGTACACGAGACTAAAAGTAAAGTGAATAAAACTTCAATGCATTACCTCTCCAGTACACATCACTGCCTCACACAGTTGGAGATTTTTATTTGCAATAGTTGCAAAAAAAAACAACAACAAAAAAACAACCTGATCCCGCACTTAATCACTATGTCATCAAACATGTTTTTTTTTTCATTGTTTTGGCAGAGCTTCTAGTGGCAGAAATTACACATTGAGAATTTCAGAATGTAGATCATTTTGTTGAGAAAATGATTAAGAGTTCTGCTGACTCCATTTGCTGATTGTTTTCGATGAATAGTTTTAATTTTTCTAAAGCAGAAAGAAGCACGAGCCTGGTCGATTCATGACGTTCTCGCAAAGAAAAAAGACCAAACTGTGCCAGGAGAAGATTTTTGTTACGAACAGGGTCTGAATTTAGCAGCAGTGAGGTCAAGAATGAGTAGGTAGAAGTAAATTAGTTGTGTCTTTGAAGTAAAAAGATGAATGTAAAATTGAAAAAGTAAAAACGTTGTTTAATCAGAAGAAGGACAAACAGCTCAGTAACATGACAGTTAATGGGGCAGCTGCTGTGAAGGACATATTGTTCATGCTTGTTCATCGGCGATGAACTTTAGTCTCTGACCATCTGACATGTTGTTAAAGGGCTCGCAGTCACTTTTTTCAGTCATAAACAGCATATATAAATATACAGATATTTGACTGAACTTAATTAGGAATTTTATTTGTCTTCTGTCTGAGCTCACTTAAAACCAGGTGCTAAGAATAGATTACCAAGGGTTGGACTGAGCTGTGTAATTAGTTTCAACATTGATTTGGGCCTCCTGCAAGCCTCTACAGGCCAAAGGAGCTCCGTGCTTGTTTTGCTTTTTAAATCAATGTGTAATTTAGATTAACGGTTTGAGCGTCACAAACTCATCAGTATTACTTTCAAGTCTGACAAGTCTGCTTTTTTTTTTTTTGATAATTGTTCAGCCTTTTGAAATGAAGCAATCCCTTCTTAGGTCCACTTTATGTTTCTGCTTTAATTAAAGCAATTCAATAAACCTACCTAGAGTCAGTTCAGACATTTTTAGGCAACCAACCAAGGACAGTCTGCCATCCAGTTTGTTTTCTACCAATTTGTGTTTTAAAGGACCATACCAGTGTCTTTTGTCAATATAAGCAACACAGGTAACATGAGCCTCACACATTTTTACCCAAAATAGCTTTATCTATGAGATATTGTGTTTGTTTACATTTTGTTCATATTCAATAAACGTTACAGAAAGCAGCTGAAAATGTGTGACAACATTAGTTAAAAAGAACATCAAAATTCT
>JAQFJA010000012.1:18474753-18486505 GCA_029874485.1 Naso brachycentron | reverse complement strand
ACACACAAAAACAAAGATAAAAATTATATATATATATATATATATATATATATATATATATTCCTTCTCTATGCTCTTTTATTATTACTGTATTTCTATTTGAGTGTGTTTTTAGTTTTTCAGCTGTAATGAAGTATTAGTGGTAGTTAATAAATCTGTTTTAAAAAAAATCTGAACAGGACTTAAAGAGGAATTTATAATAATACTGTAGTTAAAATATAGGAGAAAATACATTATTTATTGTAAAATATGAAATAAAACTAACTGGATAAACAAGTTATGCACAAAAAATATATACTGTAATTTACTTTGACGTTTATTATTATTACATGAATAAGAATTACGCAACCTCTGAGCATTAAATGTCTGGCAAAAAAAACCAAAACAAAAACCTTGTAAACTATCATGTGGTGCTTTGTTCATTATGTAAGTTGTTGTTACGCTTTGTGACACAATAGCAATAGTTTTAAATGATCTTGAGGGCCAGACAGATTACAAGCTTATTTTCAACATACGGCGAAGCTGTCTTTGCTGACGTTTTCTAAGAATGGCTAAATTTCACAACTTTCTTAGCAGTGCAGAGTCCAAGTAGCTGCCTCGTGTTTCCCTGTCTGTGATTCTCAGCTGAAATCTAGAGAACGTTGTTGAGGTGAAATGATGTTGCAGTGTTGATGATCCAGCTTTTAGTTCCTGTCTCTGCTTCGTGTCACAAACACAAGGGTCAGTTCCTGCTGAAACCTGATGTTCCACTTCCTCATCTGGTGCTGAGCTTCCTGCTGTGGTGGGACAGGAAGCTCAGTAGTGGCCCATATGATATCTGGCTCATTGTGATCTAGAGTGAAAGCAGATAGCATTGCAAAAATGGCTACACATTTATCCATGTTTTTCCAGCGTAGTGCCTAGAATGATGTGACATTCATTTAAAAGCACCCACAGTGACCGTTGGTGTTATTCTCACGGTGCCTGTTGTCTGAACACAGTCTCAGTCTTTCAGCTGGGTGGAGTGTTTAAGGTGGAGTGATGTACGGCTGCAACTGCACAGTGCAGACCCCAGTGCAGCTCACATTTTTGGTAGAGTCTTTCAAGTGAAGCTGTACGACTGTCAAGTCATAACACTGCAGGTATTCAGCTTCTCAGCTGGCCCTGGTCATCAAGTTGGAGAAGCACTTGCAGAATCCTTGGCTGTGATCGTACACCCGAGCCTTTCATTAAACACACCCAAATTAGCTATGTGGAGAACTTGTAGTCGACCCTGCCTGTTGCTCAGCAGCTGAGAACTCATCTCTGCACTCCTCCAGTACTTGTTCAGGGGGAGTATACTCCTGAGTAAGTTTTTGTTTTAAGGGCAACGTGATATTTCAGTAGCTCATCTGCAGCTGATGCCTTTTGTGTGTTAATGCCCTGTTCCCCCCATTGCCTCTGAAATAAATGGAAGTGATACTTCTGGAGGCCATTATGTGTGCCTTTTTGTTGTTGTTAAAGTACGAGTTAAGGAGTTTGACACTTTGCAGGCCTTTAACGTGCAAGCTAGTCCATGCTGAAATGAAATAGTCATTAAATTTTTTAGATGTAGTCGGTTGGTTGGCCAATCTCAACAACTACTTGATGGATTTCCATAAAATGTAGTACAGGACTTTATGGTACCCGGTAACGATTACTCCCACTGACTTTGGTTAAACTCTGGGCTCTATTTTCGTCAGTACTGGCGCAGCTCAGACGAAGGTCTAAATTCTGTCGTGTGGCAATCTTTTTTGGTAATTTGATGAACATAAATGCAGGAGCATCTGCGGCGCAGCCCAGTGCAGTGGTAAAGTAGGAAGAACAGACAGTAAGAAGGAGTGTCACAGCTGATTTTAATCATAGTCAGGTCAGCTCCTCTCATTCCCTATAAGACCACTGTGATGCAGTGTGTTGTCAATTTCGGCTGAAGAAGGTGTCAGCCAAAAGTTACTTGTCCAGGAGGCTCATGGTCTAAATCGCAATGTATTTATAACAACACTGATGAAGAGCTATGTGCTTGTATCATCACTGATGTTGTGGTATTAATAAATATATTGCATCGGGAGTTTGATGTGCATATTTACTTCAGTAATTAATCAAATGGCCTAAGCTGTTGTGTCATCTAAATGACAGCAGTGTCTTTGCACATCTGGGTAGATTACTAAACTAGTGTTCGAAAGTTTTTTAATTGTTACCACTTTGTATAATGTGATTGCAATTTTGGCATATTTGTAGTTAACCTGAGTTGCTTGATATAGACTGGAGAAACTACAGTACAGAGACAGGTGAGAAGTTTATTTGAAGATAGAAAAAATTACCAAAATGACTGATTGAATGCAGCCTTTTGAATCCTAAAAAAAAGAATGCTGACTCTTGTCAATCTAATTACAGGTTCTTGTGTGTCAGTTCCTACCTTATATTTGTGGTGGCTGCATTCGATTGGTGGAGCGTGGCTGCTGTGCCATGACACGTGTCAACTGCCTGATTCACATGCATTTCAACGGACAATAGACAAGAGTCAGCTTAAAATTTCATATGATTAAATGAAACGGAAGGTTATGTTGGAAATTAATGTTTTGATTATTTATGTAATTAGGATGAAATGCAGAGGACATTCACCAAACATGCCTGTCAGATTGTGGATAGGTCTGTTCATGTCCGCACTTGCCCACTGAAGCCATGACAGTAGCCCTCCACCAGCTGGCGAAAGTGCAGGTTAACTTAAAAAATAACACCAAAATTGCAATGCGCCAGCGCATCGTTAACGACGCACCTTTCCTTGAGGGTTGGCGCAGTCAGGTACATGTCGGTCCACAAAAATAGCAGCTTGAAGTAGCCGCGCAAAAAAGCCACTGGCGCTGCACCAAATTACCATAACGCCTGGACCTGCACTTAGACAGGCTTTGCGCCAGTACGGAAATTGAGCCCTCTGACTTTTCATCCATTATCACAAGGTTGCCATTTTTGTTTTTAGTGAGATGTTTTCACTTTTGGATGATTTGCTCCTACTACAGACAGAGAAAGGTGAAATGTGTAAAATAGGAAGCAGTAGCGTTATTAAAAGGAACCTCTTACCACTGTTTAGTATTTTCTTTGCTGAAAGTCTCTTTGGCTGTAGCTAGTAGATTGCTGTTGACTTGTTAGCTCAGTTAGCCGTGCAGCTAGTAACTCTGTTAGCTGATCAGGCTGCTGTCTGCAATCTGTCTCTGAGATCAAAAAGCCTCTGAGACAGTTTGACGATTGGATTAGAGTACTGAAGTGATTTACAGTTAACAGTAAAACCCAAACTTTGGCTCCTAGGATTAAGATGACATGGCAAGCAGGGACAGGAGGGAGAAAGTGAAGAGGGAGAGGAGTGAGTGGATGTTTGGACAACACCAACGGGGATTTTTACATCTAACAACAGTTTATTTGGACAAAAAAGGAGTTGGTGATTGTTGGAATAGTGAAAAGACCAACGCTGTCAGTTTTTGTGAATATATTTTGTTTTGTTTGAATGGAGTGTGTGTTGCGATGATTCAGCACGATAAGGATAGCTGGTTGGTGAGCTAACATTTCTTCAACACAATACATAGATGTCTTTGGCATAACATAAGAACTGTTTCCTCCTTACATTTTGCTGATAATGTTAAAATTTCTTTAAACAGGGATGAGCAAGTACACCACTGTCTGTATCTGTATCTGTGCAACCAACCAAATTGTCTTTATTTGCATTCCCACTCGGAATTAGCGGAGCAAAAACTTGAACTCTTCTTTTTGTTCTTGTAGTATCTAATTAGTTACCAGGCGACTTTAGCTTGTAAAAATTTAAGTTATGAAGCATTGGTACGATTCAGTCATTGGATAGATAGCTCTGTGTCTAGTTAGGACCCTCTCTCCGTCACTCACCAGCCCTCTGAAGGCAAATACTTGGCACCCATCTTAAAGCAAACACTTGGGATCTACCAGTTTCCTTGGTGCTCTCAGCCATCTTTATGCGGGCTCTTTTTCGGTCCGCATGGTTTCCTCTGAGTGCCACTAGAGGTCACAGCATGGGCCTCACAATCTTTGTATTGCCCCATAATGGCTCTATTCTCCCACGGCAGCCAGGACTTCCAAGCTTGCTGGACATAGGACACCATTGTGACTCACAGAGGGGTAACGTGAGGCAGACTCACAGAGATATGGGAGTGCATATGAGCATGCAAAAGGGAATAAATGTTAAAATTAGTTCAAACTAGTTCAGACTCATAGGGCTAATGTTACTGGTAAAAAAAATAAAGCTGTTTAAAAAATTGGATGACAAAATGTAACAGTAAACAAATATGATATGTTGTAAAAAGGAGGACACTGGACTATATTATTTTCTATTAGCACTGATGACATATTCTCATGGTTTAACTAAATTCAGTAAGCTGACCACAAAACATTCATTCAATGACGTGGCCCATTAAAAGCTACAGAGGAAGCTGCTAGTGTCCAATTACAGCAATTACTGTAAGAAAAAGTTACTGTGTAATCTGATGTGTCACTATTTTCTCTACCCACAAAATGTATTACAATGCTGCATTCGACTTTATGGTGAGCACATGAGGCATCAAATCACTTTTTTGTTTAATTATATAAGGTTTGTGATACCCAGTTACATATACAGCATCTGTTGGCTCTAGAAAAGAACATAATGGAGTTTTTAGTAGATTTAATTATGGAGGAGAAAATGAGTGTAGCCACTCATTGTTATTAAAGTTTCACATTTCTCACAAGAAAAGAAGGCAGTGAGTTGCAAACAGCCTAAGGTGACAGAGCAGCTTTAAAGCGGAGTCAGTCACGACATGCTTAACAAATGAGAGGGCGCCGGCTGGTGCAGGTGTTTCTTTTCCTAACCAACCTGGTGGCTTTATGCTGCATTCATGTCATTTTTAAACAGAAGTTGACTGAGGGCCAAACCAACAGTAATCAACAGTATCAGGTTTAACTTAAGCGAAGTTTGGTGGTTCTTTTTTTTTAAATACACATGAACCTTTTAGCAGTTGCACTTTGTAAAATTAAAGAAAAAAGAAAAAAGAGTCTTTTCCTTACAGCTACGTCAACACCAACATGCGGAGGCAGATCAAAGTAATGACACCAAATAGTGAAACAATGCCTTTAACAATGATGTTTCTGTCTCTGTCAGTTTCATTTATGACTTCATATCCTGTTCAGGCGTCACATGGGGCTGGAGTCCTCAATAATTGGTCAAGGGAAGCCATTCTAGTGCAAAGACAAACACACTGGCAGTCACATAATGTAAATCTTGGTGTCTTATGACATACACTCTCGCAGATGTGGAGAGAATATGAGAACTCCACGCTGGAGCCCCCCCCCATCCAAGCTGTCATATCCGAACCCTTCATTCCTTAAGGCAGCGGTGCTAACCACTGAGCCAAGGTGCTGCCTAGACCGCTGTGTGAAGTTTGACATTGGCTCACAGTGAAGTTTGGTTCTCATTGTAAGCTGGCTGGTGTTGATGTTGAGATGAAAGTCTTGATTGTTTACAGACATCTCTCCAGTAGGGCTCAATTTGTGAGAAAAGCCAGACACCATTTTGGGTCCGTCTCAGTCTATCCACTTTATTTTTTAACTTTTGCAGTCAAAAATGTCTTATCACATTTACTGCAGGCCTGTATTCCAACTTTTCTTGTAGCTGAATCTAGGATGGTTTGCAAAGTACTCCATCCTATAGATGCAGAAGTCACTTTATTACAAATCCTTGCAGGTTTTTTTTAAATCAGATTTTAGGGTATAAACATCTCTGCATCCACATTTAATCATTTTACATAACTATTGTACATTTTATCCCAGCAGTGTAGTCATATCACCATAATGTTACATCAAAATTCAGCAGCCAGACTTCAAGTGGCCACGTACAAATATCAACTTTATTTCTCTAAAATTCTCCCTTTAAAAACAGCGATGAGGCATTGTTGTCCCTGATGGAAAGCAGTGGACAAAGTCAGATTCTGGAGAACTGCAAGTGTCTAAAGCAGAAAAAGAAACTTTCCAGTGGACTCTCATTTTTTCCATGTCAAGTCATTCACAGGCAGGACATAGAAATTACACAGCCTTGTGTCCGACAAAAAAAGGCGAAACAAAGGAGGCCCATTGCAGTGGGAGCATAAATTGAAGCTGAGCAAAGGTCCACGTAAAGAACGAGAAGTGGAGAAAAGACAGGGCGGGAAGAGAAAGATCTGGCAAGAGACATAGAATAAGGGCAGAACCGACTGTTCCCGACTGTTTGTCTTAAGCACAAAACGTGAGTTAGCTGTAATCGGATCTCAGCTGTGGTGAGATCATACAGGAGGTCTGCCAACAGCCTGAGCAGTCCACCCAACTGCAGTCCTCTGTGGCTCTACACACTCCCGCCAGCTTAAACATCATATGTAATTTTCTAGTACTAGTGAGTGTTCCTACAAGTAATTACAAAGTAGGTGGAGGTTAAATGTAAATGTAAAATTAGGCATTGTTTTGCATAAAATTAAATATAATGTTGGGCTCTGTAGCCTTTAGACTTGAATTCAGTATATAGGCTTGTTGCTCTCCTGTGAAAACATGGATCACCAAATTTAGTGTATTAGAAACTTTTGGTTTATTAATTGAGAACATTTTTCTGTGTATGCTAAAATAATCATTTGCAAAGGCATCGTCACAGAGTTGAATATAGGGCTGTTGTTCGTAGCCCCAAAATAACGGTGCCAGAGGCTGGGGACCCCCGTCGACCCTGGAAGTGGCATATAACGCTGTGCGCAGCTGCACACACACACTGTTAGGCCTGCAAGGGCATCAGTACAACACAAAAGAACAACAATTTAAAAAAATAATAATAATAATTATACAATAATGTGATAATGGATTAAATAGGCAACTTTAAATCATTTAAAAAATGTATTTGTCTTTGGAAAGCATCTGTTGACTCCCCCCCGTGTCTTGCGACCCCAGGGGAGTCCGACCCTGCCTTGGGAACCGCTGATTTAGAGATACATGTGTTTTTTTCAGCCATTAACGAGCTGGAAGGAGAGAGACACCCAACAATTCACGCCGTGTTGCTCTGGTTTCTCAACCTCAAGAAACACCACAAGTCTTAAGATTTGAGATGCATCATACATAGCCCTCCTTCGTGCTTTTTCTGTCCCATTTATAATTCATGTTGGACGGCCTTTGATCATTAGGATTAGATCTTAGTTGTTTATGGGAAGCTTCAATGACGTTCAGAATTTTAATTTAAAGGAATTAAAGGCGTCAGCCGATTCGGCTGTTATTGAAATCCCTATTGCCATGCAACTATTGCTTAAAATAAATGTGACTTTATTTAAAAAGAACAACAACAACAACAAGAAAAAACAGCCTACATCAGTGTAATGTTACTTTTTTCATCACACTTCTATACACAAGAAATAATGGTATTGTGTGATTGGCCGCGATAAGCTGGAGAACCATGATTGCATTTGTGTTTGCTGTCTATTTGATTAATGTTCTGTGTTCTTCTATATATCCAAAAGTTTTCACACGTAGTCCGGGTTCATCTGTGTGGAGTAGAGCAGCCGTCTTCCTGATAAATCCTGATAAATGTTGTTTCCTGTGGAGTTTCCACCTTTGTCAAGTTTCTAACCACAATTTTTAGTTTAGCTGCTTGAGTGTCCAACTGTATTTGCTGCAGCGATATCACCGTGTGCACAGAAACATTTCAAAGTACCGAAAGGGGCCTCCCTAATCATCAAAGTAAATCATTAAAAGAAAAAACTGTGCAACACACAATGAAGAAATCACCTGGAAAGCTTGACATAATGAAAAAGGCAATACAATCAACAGGGACCAGCAGAAGTGCAGTAAAATGTCCATGCAGGTGCAGGCCTCTAAATTAGAGAAAATAATTAATTCTAGTGGGGGAGGGGATTCTTTATACAAACATGCTGATTCACATGATGTCAGAACCAATCCGCTCATCATTAATGCCTGAGCATGCAGGATTGCATTGCACTGAGTTGCATAGCTCTGTGTGTTTAGTTTGTGACAGCTGCACACACAGAGCAGCTCGAGACGTCACAGTGGACCTCAAGATTTCACACTTCTCATTTTCCTCAGCAATACTTGAGTTTAATGTGTTGAGATAAAACTGTTAAATTGTTTTACTTGCCTGAGACTCAGCAACAAGCTTTCTTTATTTTTCTGAAATGCATCATCATTTTCTGTCACAGCCACAAAGCCGCTCCGATGGACCTAAGATAACGCCACCAGAAGTTCTACCCTCGTCCTGAACTTCAGTCTCCCACATTGAGCCAGAATGGCAGATGCCACCGGGCTAAGCTCTGAAGGGGCCGGGGCAGGCATGGCTGAGGTCGACGCCTGCAGCTTGGAGATAGAGAGGAAGTATGATGTCATCCCTGCCGTCATCTGCTCCATGTGTTGCCTGTTTGGAATCATCTACTGCTTCTTTGGTGAGGATCGCCCAGCAGGCTGAAACTAGATGTTTTTGGGATGAAATAACACACAATCACCATGTCACGTGTAACTAAAATTAACTCCACACTGCGGCCTTTAGATTTATCAAACTAAGTTGGATAAACTTGTGCTTTCACTCGATGTTACTTATTTTCTTTGTTCCTTTTAAAAAAGTTTACATCCTTGGTCTCTCTTCTTGCAGGTTACCGCTGTTTCAAGGCTGTTATGTTCCTGTCTGGTCTGATGTTTGGCTCTGTCATCATCTTCTTGCTGTGCCACAAGGAGCACGTGCTGGACACTCAGCTGAGCGTAGAGGCCAGCGCAGGTATCGGCCTCGGTATAGGCCTGCTGTGCGGTCTGGTCACTATGCTGGTGCGAAGCGTCGGCCTCTTCATGACGGGCCTGCTGCTGGGCCTCCTCCTGGCGCTCGCCGCCCTGCTGGTCACTCACCAGTTTTACACTCCAACCACCGTCTGGGTCCCACTGGGTGCACTTCTGGGAACAGGCATGCTGTTTGCCGTGCTGACGCTGCAGTGGCAAAAGCTCTTTACTGTGATCTCCACGGCTGTGTTCGGGGCAGCGATCATGACAGTGTGTGCTGATTACTTTGTGGAGATGCTGGCTTTGGCCACACATGTGTATGAATGCTTGCGCCTCACACCGGGGCCTCCTCTTTGCTGGTACAGCCTGGTCATTCTGGGCATCTGGCCCGCCCTCAGCCTCATTGGAGTCCTGGTCCAGTGGAAACTGACAGATGACAGCTTCTCACACACTGAGGGTAAGAAGGAAATATTGTGATGCTTTGAGTTATATTGTACAGGTGGCTACGAATTACACTTACAAACTCTCTGAGGAGCTCCCAGAGAGGTAAAAATGTTTTCTTTACAGTTATCAAGTGACAGCAAATTCAAAGATAATGTCACATCTTAGTAAATATCAAATCAATGCAAACAAAATGATCCTAACCTGACAATGTAAGACACTTTTGGAATTTCTCTATGAAATTAAAGATTTTCCATAAATATCTTTTATCTTCTAAGTATCTTCATTTTTAGGTGCGTTATTTTTAGTTTTACTTCTCAATCACATTTACTTTTTAGTTTGATGAATGTGGGTCTAGATATATAAGTATGGACACTTCATTTCTAATGTATCTCACACACCCAATTTACACCTGGTATTAGAATGGGATCTGTATCTGGATATATTATGTGGACAGTAAAGTATCCCATCTCGCCTCTCGCAGTCTCTTACCTTCTAAGCAAAACTCGCCGGTGAGTCATTTGCAGTGGTGGCAAATCAGCATCAGACTTGATCAGAAAGAGTCTGTGAGTTTGGGGAAACTTTATCAACTTTGTAAAATGCTGTCTGCAGTGAATTCTTAATTATTTTTCCTCACTCGTAAACATGGCAAATGTGATAAATAAGTCATACCTTTATTTTTTAAAAAATAATTCGTCAGTTTGTCTTAGCCTGACATAGTAGCGGCATGTAGGCTGCACTGACTACATAAGTTTGTTCAAAGAAGATCAGCTGCACAGATGGCAACACACATGTACCACACATAGTCACAGTTACTGTATATCATTCATTTTTCACCCTTATTGCTTTCATTTTTCACACAGTTCTGTTATATAAGGTGTCTTCTGGGACTTTCATGGTAGAGATTAAATATCTATAATTAGTTAGAGGCGTGTCTCTTGAAGCCTTCTCTCATGCTCACTTTCTATATTTAGACAACCTATATTTAATGTTGGATAAAAAAACAAAGAACTGTATCAATGTTACGTTGTGTAAGGATGCCTGTATGCTGTATGAATTCCAACAAAGCCTACCTTGGATCCAAACACAACGCGAGCCAGATTACTTTCAGATGTGCTCTGGCAGATCCGATCAATTTCAGACTCATTTACACCTCACATTATCATGTGATTGTTTACAGATAAAGACCATATTTTGGTACCAGCTGTAAATAAGGTCATAGTCTGTCCAGAACAACTGTTGGTCAATGATGGAGTGATGTTAAAAATCTGCCTTTGAATCCCTCCTCACCTTCACAGTGGTTATCAGTCGCAGACAGAAGAGAGTCCAGCTGATGCGGATTCGAGAGAAGGACGCCAAGAAGCGACAGCAGTCAGGTGGGCAGGAAGGCACGTACCGCCGTAAACCAACCCCAGTGAAACGCTACGCTGGGGATCTACTGGCACCGGTCAGTGTCACCCAACATGGCGTGTGCCGTAGATACTGATACTGATGCCTTTAAAATCTTGTCACATTGACCCCACCACTGTTGTTCAACTCACTCATCTCTTTCTGTGTTGTTCTTCTTAGAGCTACCTGCAAAGTCTGCGGGACAGACAGATGGGCACAGGCACTTCCCTTAGTAGCCTAGGCACTGCCAACCACACCATGATTGACTTGGACTATGACACAGGGTCCACCGCGCCTCTAACAGCTACAACCCCCATCGTCAGAGTCTGAACAGAAGCGATAAAGAAGGGACTTCTCAATGCACTCTGGTTCTTCAACTGCGTCTTTTTAATATAGAGTAAAACCAATAAACTGCTCCCTTCAATTAAGGGTTTAGTCTTTCTTTGATATTATTTTGAGCGAGGATGGATGTCTTTATGTGAGTGTGTCAGTCTTGGGTGTTCAAAGAAAGAGAATGCTGCTTTTTTAGAAGTAATACGGTGTCAAGCCATTACCACTGCAACCACTGTGTTTCTCTGAGAAACACAAAAATCAGATACTAATAAAGTAAGGTCCTCCATTTCCTCTCATCATGTATTAAACACATAAAAGGCAAGTATGAGCCTTAAAAACAGACGCATTTCTGTTGCAGTAGTGAACATGACAAAGCAGTTTGTTCGACATTACATGTGCCGTACTTAAAACAGTTAGTCATTGCCATCAAGTGTTTTGTTATTACCTGTCTAACTGTGTGGTCGTAGAGTTTATTATTAAACTGGCTTTTCATTTTGTGTATTTTTTTGTGACAGAGTGTGTTGAGAAAGCAAGATATGACATGTAGTTGGATACATGGAGTATGACAAAGTGAAGCAAAAACTAAATGATGCAAAAAATCTATAGTTTGTACTTAAAAGCTCGTTACATGAGTTTTTAGCAGGATCTTTTCAAGCAGCACACTAATTCTGTGACCTTATTGTTGTTTTCAATGTAGCTCCTGTCTGAACACAGTAGTTGAATTTAGACGTGTATGCTTGTGGAGTGAACTGTATAATTTAATTTATATAAATACCAAGTACATGGTAGTGTTGAGAAAAGGACAAAAAACAAA
>JAQFJA010000012.1:18399277-18410692 GCA_029874485.1 Naso brachycentron | reverse complement strand
ATATTATATATATACATATGTATATATATATATGATATATATATATATTATTAAACAAACTTTAAGTGGCACCAGCAGCTTGATGAGACGAATGACACTGTGTGCACAAAATTCCACTTATGGAAAAAGATGTTGCAGATAACTAAAACCTATTGGTAAAGTGAATTAGAAAAGCCTTAAATTAATTAAACCTTTTCACTTATATCACATTAAATCTCTAAAAATAACCAACTCATTATGTTGATTCAGAGAGGCAGAGGCAAAGAGGAAACTAAGAGAAACAATCACCTCATTAGATAACATCTCTGTTACGGCACAGGCTGAAATAATTTGATGATTCTGTCTGTCCGTCTACAGTCCATGTGCTGAACACTTTGGTTAAATCACATGCTATCGCTTTTAAATATGTGGTGTCTCTTTCTTGGCAAGTTCTCATTGCTTTCTTTTTCTCCATTTGTCCTTAAATATAACAGTATAAATAGCTCAGTGAAAAATCAGTTGCCAACAGCAATGTGACAGTAACGAGCTACTTGTTGGGAATCGGTGCATGTTGACTGGACAAAATCTTTTAAGAGTGCCTCTGTGGTGCGCTAATGTAAACACAGCATCGCTTCTGCTGGCTTTACATCCACCTCATGATCAATGGCAACGAATGTGATCACTCTGTTTTTCTGCCAACCCCTCACTCAAATCTGGCAACTTGAAATTTGTGCATGGCTTTATGCAACATTGCCAGGCCAAACCCTGTATACATACAGCAGTTTTAATTGTTTATAGACCAGCTCTGTACCTGCAGTGGGTTCTTGGTGCTGATGGCCAGGACCTGGTACTTGAAGTAGCAGAGCTCACAGCTCCAGGAGCCTCTCTCACTGATCCAGCGGATAAGGCAGGACTGGTGGGTACAGCGCACGGAGCCATCACAACGACAAGGGCTTAATAGCTCCCCCTGCAGGACACAAAAAGCAAGTGCATGGGACTGAGGCCACTGGATGCTGAAATTGTTACTGAATCCCCCTGTTAGAAGATTTAATTTGGTAAAGATGACTTCTTTATCATAACTATTCACACTTCTCCACACACAGGCATTTTTGGTCTTCCAGAAGACTATACCACATATTCTACTAAAGAATTACAAGTAATTGCTTTTACATCTGCACTTGCTAAGCGCCACCTCCTTCTGAATTGGAAATCTACAACAGCTCCTTCCAGCACACAATGGATCAAAGAGACTATGTCATTTTTGAAAGTAGAGAAAATCAGATACTCAAGAAGGGGAAACTTGAGCAAGTTCTACAACAAATGGCAACCATTTATGGATTTTTTTGCCACAATATAATCCCCCCTCCCCCACCCCCACACTCACTTTTTTTTTTTCTTTTTTTAAAAAATATTTACCTACTCCATCTGTTATGGTTATGCAGACAGTTTAATCAGTCTATATACTTAGACTATGTCTAAACACTTTTTTCAATGTATAGTTTTGTTTTTTTGTTTGTTTGTTTGTTCCCGAAATATAAAAATACACAAATTTAAGGGTGTATACAAACATGTTTGGTGATCACACCAGTACTGTTGTTTGTGGATGCCTTTGTTACTCTTGTATACACATCAATAAAAAATATTAAACAGAGAAAGATCTTTATCATGAAAAACCCAATGTGGAAACACCCAGCCCTGACGAAGAGACAGTCTGAAGAAATGGTGTTGTTGGAGGCTATCATGTTTGCAGTTGTTTCTTTCATTAAACTGGCAAGGTATCAAACACATACATACTATCGATTTATTTTTTTAATTCATTTTTTTGTCTTGTGATTGTCTTATGTATTACTGGGTGTACAAAATACAATGGAAAAAAAGGAAAGATTATTGCAAAATACAAGAAAGTTCAATTGATATCTTTGTAAATGTACTAACATTTAAATTTATCGCAATAAAAGTGCAAGAAAAAAGTATCGCTTAAAGTGAGTGCCAACAAATATAATTCATATGAAGCTAAAATGGTTTTATGCAAACGGGATAATGAGTTGAGAAAGGACGAAATTATTATGAAAACAGAAAAAACACAGGGGTGGGGTATAATAAATTTGGGGCAAATTTGGTGCATTTTTGAGAGGAACCTGAAGTACTGGAACTAGTGACATACTAAGACTAAATATGAGTGTTATGTAACGGTTGTAATTTTCTTGTATTTTTTTATTTGATTTTTCTGTTGCACAAAACATTTTGGTAATAACTGAATATGATATAAGTATAGTCATTTTTTAGTCTATTGACAGTCAATATGCAATCTTGCTTGTTGGTTATTTATATTTGTCAGACAGATAAAAAGTTTCAAATGAGGTGACACTAACTGATAATGCTGTAAAATAATACTGAAAAGTATTAAAAGGGTACTTCATGAATGGCAAACTATTTCACAATTGTTTTATCACATACAATAACTTTCTTGCAACACTGATCACTTTAAATGAAAGTCGACTGTTATTTGAATGGTTCTTATGAGTTCACTGAAACAAACTGCGGCATTTTTACCTTTCAACGTTGGTGAGACTCATAGAGTTTCACAAATCTGAAAAACCTTCTTCGTTGCTGCCTTAAAGAAACTGCAAAGAACAGACTTGAAAGGAAAAGTCATAGGATCTTATGGCTGTTTGTGCTACAGATGAGACAATTCCACAGATGAGACTGAATGACGCTTTTTTATCAATGACAGAGGATTAACAATAGAGATTAGCTCTTTTGTTCAAGAGTTCCATATTAGTATGCCCAGCAGAGCACATTTATATGAGTGTTACTCTTATACTAATTACATCACATGACTGACTATATAATGTGTCTAATTTAACATACCAATAAACAAATAAATAAATAAAAATAAAATAAACACTGAATTTGGCTGAGCTCTCTTGGCTTGCCCAGTCACCACATCTCCATCCAGGTGAACATTTGGGATAAGACTTTTGGACTAATGAGCAGCTCTTAATGACTGGAAATAATTGGAGTCAATGCAGAACAGAGCTCCTGAGAAAAGCTCTCTGCAGTAAATCCTCCAATCTATTATTTAATTGTATCTATGGTATAAAAAGGAGTGCGTGTCTTTTTACTACAAAGATATTTCAAGCATCATATACTCTATATATATCGCTATGTGCCGTCAGCAGTTGATATGTTCATGGCTACATATTGAGTCAAAGAACGCAAGCCTTCATATCTTGAGCTGCTTTCATTCAAAAACTGAATCAAAAAAGAAACAAAGGGAGATTATATGACACATTTGTTTTGATACGTTTCGCTGTCTGCTGCTTAATGCCTTCATCTGGATAAAGTTTGCTCCTCTCATGTCACTTTCCTGCAGCCTCAAAAGAAATCACAGGACATCTGGTGCAGTTTTTTGCCGTCGGTGGAGAGTCCCTAAGGCCCTCGGACTGACAACGTGCTCGCACATTTCACTTTATTTTCTGTCTGACTCTAGGTGATGTGCTAGGTCTTTAATTAGTTTGGTATCTGGAAGGGGAGCTAAAACTTTCTGGGACCTCTAGCAAAGTCTGTCTCTTCAAGGTTTATTTCATCCACTGGAGCTGACGTGCTCAGACCTTCATATCTTGAAGACTGACATAAACATTTAAAAAATATATTTTCACTTTGCTTTCCGTGCTTCCACTTCCTGTGGGTAGAACATATTTAAGATGTATTTTGTGCGACCTTCCCGTTGCCTGATGGAATGATCAAATGTTTTATCACTGTATGAACAGCTCCTGCACTGACGAGTCCCTCTGCAAGTTATTGAACTCGCGCTGCCTCCCACTGAATAGCAGGGAGAAAAATATCTTTTATCTTTTAGAAATCATTCTCTGAGACTTTTTAAAAAGGCATAATTTTGTGCATCAGATGCTCAGTCTATTACTGCAAGGACTCTGCTGGTTCACACAGTGAAACTAAGCTGCTCCTGACTCTCTCCAGCCAACTCTCTCTCTCATGCCCTTCGTCTGCCCACTGCTATTTTCAGATCGCTGTTGATAGATTGTTCCCTTTTTCAGTCTAAGTCATTATGGACTTTGGTTTTGTGTCTGAGCAGCAGTTTAATATTGACTTACAAGTGAGTCCCATGCTCATCATGTGTTTTTACATACAAATTTGCATGCACAATTAAAAGTTTTAAAAGAACACTCCAATTAATTAACTCTCCTCTTATGTTCCATCAAATCTGACCGATTTACAAGATTTCTCACTAAATAAGTGCATTTAATTTAATTTGTTTGTCACGAATTTCCATAACTTTGTTCACACGTGGCATCTGCACACACAAAATAAATTTGGCGAATTTTTATTAAATGTTGTGTTTTTTATCGAACTCGTACACACCCATGGTGTTCCCGTGCAAAAATGAACGGCCACTAGAAACGAATGGGTAAGAGGATAATTAGTGTATAAAATTGAGTTAATGCACATTCCCACACTTCTTTCCCACACCCCAACGTGCAGGTGTCTTTGAGCAGACGCACGCACACACATGCACACACGCACACGGACACGCATACACCTCATGCCCTCCTTTTTGTTTATGAGAACCCCCACGAGAACCACACCTGCTGGAGGTCCACACACACACACACACGCATGAAAAAACATGCAACATTGTTTCAGTGATAAATAAAACTTTCTCACAGCTCTGGTATGCAAAACCTTTTTGAGGTTTTGCTAAAAATTCAAATTCAATCCAAATGGAAGTACAAAACTTGTAATATTCACCAAAATTTAAGTTAATAAAAAGATGAACACAACATTAGGTAATAAAATATATATTTTTATGGATTTATAATCATCTAAAATGGATCAGTCATTTTTGACCCAGGAATAGTAAGATAATTAAGCTGAAATGAACAGAATAGGAGGGTTAAATGACAACTATCAGTTTACCTGTTAAGGGAACTGCTACTCAACCTGTGAAATTAGTTGTACTCTGTAATAACCCTGAAGATGTCATAGTGATGTCAACAGGGTTATCTCAGTTTAAGCCTGGGGAACACACATTATGACAGACAACCTGGAACCTGACAAGGACCAAGATGTGTAGACTGACGAGCAGGAAAAGTCTTTCAAACAGATGTTATTGAGTTGCATCATGGGAAATGTAGGATCCGGTGTTGTTAGAGCTACAGTTAGATCCACAGCAAGGGAATAAAGGTCAGGATATCTCAGCCTCTGCTGTCTTTGCCTACTTTTGATGATTCTTTGTAAAAAAAATCTCTCTTTTGCGAGTCCCACAGCTTCATAGATGTGCAGCACTAGATTTACTGAATTGCTGAAGTATCCCTGTAATGCTGACAAACTGGTTCTAAACTCTAAAAGATTGCTGAGCCTTTATTTCTGGTTATAATGTAAAAACATTGCAGAAATTACTCTTAAACTGGTCAATTTCTCAGTAAACATTTGCACTTGATTGTCATGTGCTTGCCTGAATGTTTGTGTTTTATTTTGCTGAAACATTTTCAGTTAATGTTCACATCCACATATTTTAGTTTAGCCTGTTTTCGTGATAGAAAATGTGAACCTGCGTGGTGACCTGCTTGAGCAGACTTCCCTCAGCTGAGCACCATGAGGTTTGATACCCTGAACTGCTGAAGAGGCGATACCCACATGAGCATCAGGCTCACGCGCCCCAGGGTCCACCCCCCCTCCCCCCGCATGTTAAAGGAGCAGGAGCCCACAGTTATACCTGTGTACTCGAACTTTACCTTCTCCGGCCCCTGGAAGCAGATCCGGCACTGTGGTGATCGCATCCCGCTCTCTGAGAGACTCGGGAGGGAAGCGGCGTCCAGGCCTCCTCCCTTGGGTTTGGCTCCATCTTCATCACCCTCAAACGCCAGGCTGCGTGGCCGGGGATCAGAGCCGTAATATTCCTCCTCATCATCCCGGTGAGAGCAGTTCAACGGCGGCCAACCACAGCCCCCTATGGCGAGCCCTCGCATCCTGGTCTGGGTGTCCGGGTCTGTGCCTGTGTCAGTCCTCCTGCTTGATCCAGAGCGCATCAGTAGCACTTTGAGTTCATTGAAGAACATCCGGATCCGATACTTAAACATTCTTTATCGGCTCATACACAGGCACAAACAAAACAGCTTTCAGCTTTACTGTAACAGATTCATTATTATTATTATTATTAGGCCTATTATTATTATTATTGTTTTAATTATTATTATTATTATTATTGCATCCTCACCATTTCATTCAACTTTTAAGTTCCTATTAAATCCCAAGATACAGATCGCGGTCAAAAAAGCGTGCGAAAAACATGATAGGCTATCAGCTCAGCCCATAGCTCTTCGCATATCCTGTTGTTATAGCATGTGCACCTCAATCCAGCCAATGGGGAGGGATTATTTTTCGTGAATAGAAGCGTTTTCTTTCGGGATTCAATGGAGGTTGCAAGCCACGAGCTGTGAGGCACCAACACTGAAGTCAGAGTGGTCCAGCAGCAGCAGCAGCATCCGCTCATTCCTTCATTTTCTGCCCCGTTTGTTCGTGATAGAAGCCCGAGGTTCAAACGAGTCCTCTTTGTGCTTTAAATCAAAAGCAGCTGTCCTTCCAAGTGTTGTGCAAAACGTCCCTTCTGCTGCAGGAGGAAAGCAGCGAAGGTGTCAGAGGGGGGGTTGATCCTATTACATCCTTCTAACAACTAAGTTGAAGATTATTTTAATTTGAGTTTCTCATTTTCCCACAGCGCAGATGAAATCACACGTGGTGACAAGCGTGCATCCTTTGTTGTCTCGCAGTGGCTTCCATCAATTCACAAGTGTCCTCTTCTTTTTACGCGTCGCTCTAGCCCCCCCTTTTTTAAAAAACTGGCAGATCGAGGGGGTGTCGTCCGAAACCTTTGAGCAAGTCGACCCAGTTACAAAGTTACAATTCGGCCGCTCTGCAGGTGAGGGACAAGCACAGAAAATTTGAATCTGGTGAACAATGTAAAATCCATTTCACGACAACTTGCGATGTCCGTCCTCCGCTTTTCTGCGACCATCTCTGCGCCACAGATCAGAAGCAGCGAGAGGATGACAGATGGATTCCCGCAAAAACACGACATGAGCCGACGGCGGACTGCAACTGTCCCCTCCGCGTTGTTAAAAACAACGGTACATCATCATCATCATGCTCATCATCATCATCATCATCATCATACCTTCACCAAATTAAATCAAGGCCTGCGTTGGTAAGTGGGACAATAAAATGCCACTGCACATGGTATGTTCCAGCGAAGTGTCCAGGATCTCCAGGATGTTAAAACTTGATTTTCGGGAGGTTTTCAGTCACGTCAGGTCAAAATGCACAAACTTCTTTATCTGTGTAGTTGCACGCGGCAGTTTTCAGTTTAAACATCCTCCTCGCATGCAGCTGAGGAGAGCTGGACGAGCTCCATCCATAGTAGGCAGCGTACTGACGGAGGATGCTGTCCAAGGTGCTGATATCCATGTGACGTGGAGGCCACGTGCTGATGTTCATCGGCTGATGGAGAAGAAAGAAAACTATTATTTTATCGTAAGTCGCGCGCGCGTGTGTGTTTCACCATCTTGTGGAGTGTGTCACAACACGCATCAAACAAACCGACACAAAAACACAACAGATCTTCCATTCACAGAATCTCAACACAATGCCACACAAGAGGAGACTGTCTAGATATAAACGATTATACTTGACAAATATCTTAATCATTATGAAACTGACACTCTGCACAGAAAAATCATCATATTTTTACATACAAATAGGAAATGTTTTAAGGAGGCATGCTGTTTTATGATGTCTACGTAGTTTCTTGTGCTGGAATTTTCGATAAAAGCACACACTTTGACTCCAATATGTTTTTAAGCTGCTCCTTTCCTCCTTCCATACAAATCTACAGCCAGTGGGGCAGAAATTCTTTTGTTTAAGGGTACTAAATTTAAATAAATGATGAGGAGCTGCAGGAGGTGAACCAGCTCATGTCATAATCAATTTTTGCTCTAAGAGCACACATTTACATCAGGCTTAATATCATTAATTTCTGTTTATACAAACCCATTTTTCAGCCATTCTCAAGTGCTTGAGGACTAATAAGGTTTTTGTTTTTTGTTTGTTTTTTTAAATGAGCTGTGAATTTATTTAAGGTGTTTAAGACATGACGAATAGTGAGTGGTACTCAGTAAACACACTTAGTAGTGTACACTACACTAATGTACACAGTAGTAAACACTCACCAAGTGACAAAATAGAGGATGGTGGTAAAACAGGATTGACTAGCAACAGAAAGAGGGCTGAAAGTCCAGCAGGTGGAAAATGAGCACTGACTTCCTTGAGCGCAAACAGTACAGGATGAGACAAAGATGAGGAATCCGTGTTAATGGTGGGACACATGAAATGTCGTTTGAGGAGGGACGGGGTGTGGTTCCTCACTGGATGTAAGGCAAAACTGAAGGAGGAGGCATTGGAGAACATACTTACTTTGGCCTTTGTTTTCCTTCAGGAACATAGGCCATCCATGAAAACCCTCCATCCTTTTCGGTCTTGTGCCATTGGGTCCAGTCGTTGCAATGGCAGCCCCTCCGCCTTCAGCTCCTGCTCTGTGATCCTTCTCCAGGTGTTTTTTGGTCTTCCTCTACACTGGAGAACATGAGAATGAGACCATTTGGCACAAATTGGCAGTTAGGTTGACTGTCTTCTCGGTCAGTTTGTGTCTGCTGACTCCACAGATTTAATCTCCCAGGAAAATTCAGCAACCACAAAAGTTGAAGGAAGGACGGTGTCCAGGCTGTATAGGGAAACTTTTGATGACATATACTGTCTGTACAGAGCTTCAGGTTTTATTTTTTTCGGAACTGGGTTGGTGAGAGCCAAGTTAAACCTAACAAACAAGAACAATGCCCAACGGGCTTGGCAAGAGTTTAAATGTTTGGCTGTCTGAATATAGGCCAGGTTTCTAAGATCAAATCCAAACCACATATGGTTGTTCGACTCTCTTCAACCAATGTCTCCAATATTTTAAGGCAAGTTTGACTACGAGTAGCTCTCTATTACCACAAGTGTGGTTATATTCAACTAGAGAGAGGCAATAAGAGGAAAAGGCACAGGAATGGAACTCAAGATCATTACTACAACATTGGGAAAGAATTGTCTGAAGCGACAACCTCTACAATTAACTAAAGGATCTAGTTAGCCCAGGATAGAGTCGGAGGTGAAGAGAGTCTTTAAACAGAAAAGACGTTTGGCCTCTGGGGTTGAGGAAAAAGGAACGGAGGAGGAATTAAGTCTTGCAAAGGATGTTGCTACCCCACTAAAGTCATTAATAAAACAAATTAGCAAGCCTTAAGAACCGCTAAAGCTGTTAATGTGTGTTGGGTTAGGCTACTCGGCCATTGCTCTGATCTTTTCAGGATCTGTCCACACCAGTCTGCTACCAACTATATAACCCATGTAACCAACTGTATTGACAGGGAACACACACTTCTCTGCAAAGAGCTCATTTTCCAAAAGCCTTTTGAGGACCTGTCAGGTTTGTCACTGAGAAAAACATACACAAGATTAAGGACATCTCTCAGTACATCATTGACTAAAGCTTGAAAAACAGCAGGTGCATTTGTGAATCCAAAAGGCATTACCAAATAGGTGAGAGGGGTCTGAGAGGGGTCTTTTCATCCATTCATCCATTCATTCATCCATCCATCCATCCATCCATTGTCAACCGTTTACCCAGGGTTGGATCACAGAGGCAGCTGTTTCAGCAGGGGGCTGGAGACCTCCCTTTCCCTAGTCACATCATTTCCTTGTCTGATTATGATCAGGTGATACGAATTCCGGAGGTTCGCGAAGACAGTGGCGTCATTGAGAGGCTGAATAGTAGAGTTAATAAAGGAAGAGGATACACGTTCTCGACAGTGTCATTTAAAGCTGCAGTGTACGATTCTTGAGTTCTGCCATCCAAAACACTTTTTGTCAAATTCAGTACATATCTCCTCATTGCGTGCAAGGTCTTGGGTCTGTGTGTGGGCTGAGAAAAAGTCCAGTGTTTTTGCGCCGTCCCTGCTCTGTTCGCAGGGAAAAAAACAAAAAACAGTTGGGGTTGCTCCCGGTGTAACCAAAACTCAAAACACCACACCAAACACCACACCAGCCAATCAGCTGCAGGGGTGCGTTCCTTGGCTCCTCGTGCATGGGCTCAGGTAGGGGAATGTAGCTGTGCGCGCTGTGCACACTGAGTGAGAAGAACCAAACCGAGGCAAGCAAACAGCAGCAGAAATGTCGGACATACCCAAAAGAAAACGAATGGAGAGAAAGAAAGAGTCGCACAGAGCGAGGAATAAGACGAGGATCTACATAGGCAACGCCTTCCAAAAGTGGAGAGACTTACAAGATTTGAGAGGCTTCAAGACCAATGTAGAGGTGGCTATATTTCTACTGGACATGTGAGTAATATAAAACGTTAGCATTAGTTTTGTTAACTTAACTTGCTCACAGACTTTCATCTTTTACTCAGGCTGGTCAGTTAGTGGGGTGGAAATGCGTGTTGCTGCCTTGACCATTGCCTTGGCCCCGCCAGTGCATGTGTTTAGAAGGCGGGGCTGGGTGGAGCATCAGAGAAAACATGAAGGGAGGGGTTTGTTTGTTTTGGAAGCATTCAATTCAACTATCAACCGAAATTACCAGCAGAATTCGAGAAATGTACACAACACCTTTAATTATACAACAAGAATGCTATCATCTGGTATCACTCAAGATGAGAACTCCTTCCCAGCTCCTGCCCACTGAAATTGTTTTCAGTGACTGGAAGTCCAGACGGATACATAGAGCGGCACAGAAATGTTGAGCTTACATGATCAGGATGGTTTAAACCAGGCTACTGACGTGCTAGAAAATGTATCCAGCTTACCTCTCAATGCCAACTAATTTGTTGCCTGGAATTCCC
This sequence comes from Naso brachycentron, assembly GCA_029874485.1. Taxonomy (NCBI): domain Eukaryota; kingdom Metazoa; phylum Chordata; class Actinopteri; order Acanthuriformes; family Acanthuridae; genus Naso; species Naso brachycentron. The sequence continues at coordinate 18,399,765 of JAQFJA010000012.1, read as the reverse complement.
AAATATTCACAGTGGAGAACATGCAGTAGTATTGATTTCTCTGCTGCTATTGTGTGTTCATCAATGTGTAAAATTCATTAGTAGTGCTTGTTTTTATGGATTTTGTCTTGTTGAGAGCTGTTAGGTGCTGTTTATCCTTTTGTTTTTGACAGGCTGTTTAAAGAAAAAGTGAGATTTGCTTCATTTCATCTGCATCAGCATCCTTATTGACATCATCCTTAACATGAGCATCATCCTCTTCTTCTTGTAATTTGTCTTCATCAACTTCTAATATTCTTGTCACTGTCAATTATCATCAAGATGCATTTTTTATTTGACAATTTTACCTTCTCATAATGCTTATCATCATTATGACCATCATTATCATCTTTATCTTTTTCTTCATCATCATCACCATGATCATCCTTACCATCAACATGTATTTTTAATTTTGCAGTCATCATGAACGTCATCGTCATCATCATCATCATGCAAATTTTTCTCAAACC
>JAQFJA010000012.1:18364313-18374948 GCA_029874485.1 Naso brachycentron | reverse complement strand
TTCTCTGTTTGATTTACAGCTTATGCCTCTATAGAGTTATTTATATCCTAGTTAATATGCAATAACATCTAGTAAAATTCTAATGCAATTCAAAAACTATAAAGAACTGGCAGACAAATGAGTTTGTTCGTCTGAGGAGATGCTGACGTCTGCTTCAACCTAAACACGATGTTCTCTGACTAGATGAGTCACTGACAGCATTTATCTTCTGTCATTTCTACAGGAGCCATTTCTTTTTCACTGATACACAATCATACTGCCCATTTAAGTAATCAGAATCCCAATATTGATCATTCAGTCTAAAAACATGCATCCTAACAAGTAATTTGGTCCCAGATTCAGCCCTCAGGACTCATTTTTCTTACGGGAAAGAATCACCACCATTGAAAAAAATTTCACCTGTTTCAGTACTGTTTCCTCCATTGATGGAATATTTTAGAAATGATAGTCATTATAATCGAGCAGTACTAGATAAGGCATGTCACTGCAAAGGTATTAAGACTCTGGCTACTTCAGTAATAAACAATAACCGCTCAGCATTTTTTATGAAACTGCTAAGTATCTGTATTACAGCAGCGCATTATTTTTTAAATCATTTCATTTTAGGTCATTTGAGTTGTTTCTTTTTATCTGCTCCTTTTGAAAGGTCTCATGTTTCACCTTCTTAATACCAAAGAGCACTAGGTGGCATTTCCGTCTTGTCTCACTTGACACTGACTTTTATAAAATTCATGAAACGAGGGAAACTGCCCTGGGAGCAGGATGATTTATCTCACCACAGCTGGCTGCTTTTTTTTTTTTTTAAAGATGAATATGGCTATGAAGTTAATGACTTGTTAGGAGGGTTTTTGCAGGGTAAAAGACAAAAACGTGGTGTTTCTAACAATGTTAGGGTCAGCTAAAGATATCTGGCATGGTAACTAACTCGTGCAGACCTGATGATTTGTACACTTGATTGAATTTTCTTGGTGATCAGTGTGTGGCAGCTGCAGCCCCGCTGCACCCAGTGTGAAGGCTTTGACACCCTGAATCTGCAAGCAGTCAGACCAAAACTGGACACAAGTCAGCAATCACACTCCAGCGTTTGGGAAATAAGCTTCAGTTTTCTTTTTCTTAGTCCAGTATCAATTTATTCTTTGTACAGTACACTGACAGAATAGTGATGTTACATTCGTGAACAATCCAATTCTTCAGAACTGCTCTTTAATAGGACTAAAGGGAACCGAGCTGCACTTGATGAGAGCTGTTCTTGTTTTTTGTTGTTGCTTGTGGTGGTTGGTTTTTTTTTTCGTGCCAATAAAAAGTTTTCGGTGTTTCAGTGTCCAGAATTGCATTCAAGGCAGTTGCAACACATTTCATAAAGAGATTAAACTGAATGTAGTAAATTCACTAACAATGGATATGGTGCCACCTTGTGTAATGTTTACAATGCAAATCATTGATATGAGGTCTTGCAATAATTAATAGATAATAAATCTAGTCCAAACGTAAGAAATGAAATTATATTGGGGGGATAAATAAAGTATAAATCTGATCCGAATTTTATTCCATTATCATTCTAGAGCGATTATTCTCAGATAAACCTAATAACCCCTGCTCCTTGAAAAAAAAAGAAGAAGAAGAAGAAAAGAACGATCTCTCAGAAAGGAATGGGACCAAGATCCAGCTTCCTTCAAAGAACTCTAATCCCCATCACTATCACAGAAATATGTCTTGGTCTTGTTTAGCTCCACTTAGCTAAGCAGAACGACTGAAAGCTGTCTTTGTGCTAAGTTAGCTTTTTAAACCTGGTACCAACATAGTTGTCTAACTTATGCAATTTCCTGACTATCAAACCCTGGGTTTACTCATGGATGTTTCCGTAACTAGTTTGGATGCTGACAATATAGATTATGTAACAACAAATTGTTTTGGAGTTGTTCAGTTTTACTTTTTAAGGAGGCTAACGAAGGCTAACCACCTTTGTTTCCTGTTTGTATCATTACACACCTCTTGTATGACACACCTCTTACAGCAGTTTAATTACGGTTAGCTGTTTCGTCAGATGATGAAGTTATTGATAATTTCATCTTACTATTTCCATTACAGACATTGATATGGGCAGTTTTGTTTTTAACTGTAAACTTGAAGCAGGAAACCCCAAATGTTAGCTTACAGCTAATAGCAAATCCAAAGTTATCTTAGCTACAGTTTCCATCTTGTATCATATTATATTACAAATTATCAATACATTAAATCATTTCAGGTATGAAGCTTATATTTAAATCTCTATTAATAAATCCCATTGTGCTTGTTGGCTGTCTTTTCTTGTCCTCAGCTGCATGCACCAGCACTCAAGAATGGACCATGAGCCAAACTATACAGGAGCTTCACCTGGTAAGCATGAGGACAAGACTTTTACAAAGTGGTCTGTGGGATTTATGTTAAATTCGTATTTTCTATCTCAGTGTATCTTGTTTGTGCTCTGCAGGGTGTTTTAGGAGGTCTGTGCAGTGGAAAGTCTGCGCTGGTGCACAGACACTTGACAGGAAGTTACCTGCAGCTGGAGAACACTGAGGGTTTGTTTCACACATCCTCCTCTGCAGCCTTTACTGTATGCGTGTTTGTCTGTGACTCTGTCAGTGCATAAGCGGCGAGAGAATCTGCTTGTCATCCACATTTATGATGCAAGGTTAAAGTGTGCTATTAATGCATTTCCTGCTTATGTAAATGTAAAAAGAAAGGTTATGACAACTCCCATTTATTCCCGCTGTGCATCTACAGGGCGCCAGTACATGAAAGAGGTCCTGGTTGATGGACAGAGTCACCTGATGATAATCAGAGAAGAGACTGAGCTCCCAGGTGCTCAGGTGGGTTGGAAACTCGTTGAACTTGATAAAAGTGGACAAATAGTTCAACTTGATGTAGTTTACTCCTTACTTTCAAGTTGCTCTTGCTACTCTCCTGCTTCTTCCTTCTCTTTAGTTTGCAAATTGGCTGGATGCAGTTATCTTGGTCTTCAGTTTGGAAAATGAGGCCAGCTTCCAGGAAGTTTACAAAATCTACCACCAGCTGGCTCTCCACCGGCCTGTTTCTGAGATACCTTTCGTAGTAGTCGGCACTCAGGGTAAGACGCTCACGCACAACATGTGCTTGGATTTCAAATTTTTGCAGAGATGGGCTTTGTGCGTATTTGTGATTTGTACTTTTTCCAGATAAGATCAGCAGCAGCAACCCCAGAGTCATAGATGACGCCAGGGCCAGACAGCTCTGCTCAGATGTGCGGCGCTGCACTTACTATGAAACCTGCGCTACATACGGCCTCAATGTGAACAGAGTCTTCACTGATGGTATGTGTCACTTTCAAAGGCAAACCAGAGCATTAAGGATCCTGCCGCACAACGTGCAAAAATATGAAGGTTATGGCAATTGTTTAGGTTTGTTTTTGTTCCACAGCTGCTCAGAAGATCATGGCAGCCAAGAAGCAAGCTGCTCTGCTGGCTTCCTGCAAATCGCTCCCTAATTCTCCCAGTCACTCCGGTGGCTCCACCCCAGTGTCAGGTGTCTTTCCAGGACAGGTAAAACTATCATGTCTGTTTCACATTGCCTGGAAAAGGTTCTACTAATGTGTCCCTTTTCTTACTGAGAGTTTTGTATATTTCAGGCTTCTTGTCAGGCTGTTTTTTGTTGTTGTAACAAATCAATTATCCCCCTTTTAGCTCAATTATCACTTCACTCATTACAACCACCGCCTCCTGCTCTGCCTCTTTCCTCTCTTTAGGCCAGTAATGGTGGTCAGAGCAGTGATTACTCCTCATCGCTACCTTCCACTCCAGTGATCAGCCATAAAGAGATCGGCAGGGCAGCGAGAGGGGAAAAACAGGAAAGTGCCACACCCGGGTCGGTCCGCAGTGCCACCCGAAGACGCACATCCCGGTTTGCGGTAGGTATTTGTTAAGTGATTTTTTTTAAGGAGTCCAGGCACTCATTCTTATGCACCTTTTTATTTCGATGCTCTTTCCCCTTTCTTTTGTTTTAATTTTTTTGCTTTGACTTCACATTTTACCAGGTTGTCATGTTTGAAAGAGAATTTTAAGGTAAAAAGGAACAACATCCTGTATCGCAATTAAGTTACAAATATAAAATGTTACAGTTTTATTAAATTTATTAGGCCATGCTTTTTCATCTAAAAATACAACACTGTCATATCCTTTAGATTATAGTGAACAGTTAGGCCCACAGATGATGGGTGGAAAGGATAACCAGTATAAACAGCACACTGGTAGGCAGGATTTGGTTGTACTGTTATTGAATGTCTTTTATTTGTCAAACAGCGCATATTTTTAGCTTAGAAAAGGTGTGTGAAGACAAAGAAAGACAGAAGTTGTCAGACTGCCCTCTCAAACAGTTTTCATGTTCTGTTCTGAAACAATGAAAGAGGTGACTCGTTGACCTTCATTGTTTGTAGATAACTGCAATCTCCTCGATGTTTGATGCTGGAAAAACAACCATGCATCAAACAGCCTTTTACCAAAATATCCTCACATAACCTGTTGCAAAAGCGGTTCGGATTTGACTTTGAAATTGTTCAGGTCAACAGGAACATTGTTAATCTTGACATATTGAATAGTACGGCTTAATAAAAGGCTGAATGGAGCTGATATTAAACTTATTTCTTTAGATGTTGCTTACATTTATGAGCCAGGCTTTGCAGTCAGCAGAAACCCCTTTAACATTTCCAAATACATTGTATTGAGGCTCGTCTAATATATCTGTTTGCCAATATTATCAGCCAATATTGGCTTATCACAGAAAATGGGCATCTGAGTATATGTTTTCGGATATGTGCTACTATTAAAACTGTTTATTAAGGCCCCTAAAATGCTTGGATCAGTGATTTAAAATGGTGTAATTATGTAGTTTGTTCAGCAGAGGGGTGTCTCTTATTTAATAAGTGAAGCGTTTACTGTTCATTGCACTGATGTTTGGAATTAAGTTTGTTTAAAATGCAAGATATCCTGACTCCATTATATATCTTTGCCACATGTATTTGATAACCAAATTAAGCCGATGTTATATATATGGGTGTATTTATCCGATATCAGAATTTCCTTGCTCACTAGTATCGGTATTGGAATCGGCCCCAAAAACGATATGTCAGTCAGGCCTTACTTTGTGGGGCTTTGTGATGAAATGCACGGCAGTTTAAAAGAAATAACCCAAAATTTCCACACTTGATGGGCTCTAAAGTATGTTTTTAACCAATTACCCATTCTTGCATTTGATGGAGTTGCTTCTCTTGCCTGTCCAGGGCCGGAGAGGCAGTGACTCAAACAGAAGAAGCGCAGACTGTAAAGGTGATCTGGGCAGTGGACGCTCCATTCCCATCAAACAGGTAGGACACAGATTCAATGAAGGAACAAATCTGATGTCTCTAATGACCCTCTGCTGAGGACAACACAGCAGCAGTCACTTGAAATCAAATATGTGAAGGCAGTCTCATCGCGCGCAGTGATGGAGTGTTGTGACCTCCCATATTGGCCTGATGAATAGGACTGTGGGTGCTTTTGGCAGACAGCAGTAGTCATGCTGCCGAAATGATGATGAACACGCAAGACATCAGCAATAAATTCTCACTTTTCAGTTTTCTCACCTCCATCAGGGCATCTTGCTGAAACGCAGCGGGAACTCACTAAACAAAGAATGGAAGAAGAAATATGTCACGCTGTCCAACGACGGCATACTGTCCTATCACTCCAGTGTCAATGTAAGTCAGCGTGTTGACAGAGCACTGTTAAGCATTATGCTACTGAAAGCTCCACTGACAGCTTGATGGTAACTGCTGATGTTTGGCTTGGCAGGACTATATGCTGAATACCCCCGGGAAAGAGATGGACCTGCTGCGAGTGACAGTAAAGGTGCCGGGGAAGCGCCCCCCTCGTGCTGTACCCAGCTGCGGCCTTCCAGTCGGACTCAACGGACGGGTCAAAGATGTGCCGGGAACTGAGGGTGTCAGTCCAGGTCAAGCAATGAAAATATTTCTCAAAATTCTACTTAAGAGCCCTCGATAGAGTATACAAGGCTAAATCAATTCATTTTGCTGAGTCTGTTTGTAAACTCTGCTTTGAAATTGAAGATATGTCATGGCTCTGCCTTTTCTGTATGGAGCTGTTTGGCCCCAAATAAAAGTGAGCGGATCCAGTCAACACAAAACAAAGCAGTGCGAAAAAGAAATTGAAAAAATGGAGTTGTGAAAAAAAGAGAGATGAAAATCAGAACTTCAGTGAATGCATTGTTCTTTGGATTTTAAGACTTTTTTTGTGTGGGGGTCAAGCCTCTGTAGCAGGAAGGAGGAAAAAATTGCATACGAATGCAAAATCTTTGCAAAGGAAGAAAAGAGCACCGTAGGGATTTAAAAAGTTTTGCAGAGTGTGTGAGAGACTTCACAACTTCTTCAGTTATTCTTTGTATCAGTGATTTTCTCTGGTGTTCATACAGAATTTGTAATGTATGTCTTTTTTAAAATCTCTGTAGCTTTTTTTATTTGATATTTGGCTAAATTACTCTATTATTAAATGCATGCTGGCTGTCATCTCTTTAGTCCCTGTAAGCGCCAGCAGCCTTCTGCAAGTGGAGGAAATGGAAGGACTGGGTGGTGCTCTGTTCCTGAGGAGTAACAGAGGAGTGCAGCGATGTCCCTCTACACTATCTAACCACGCTCAAAGTGTCGGTGAGTGAAGCACTTTTAAATGTTTGCATATATTTAGCTTAGAAAAACAAAGGTTTTGTGTCAGATACTTTTAATTTGCTGTGTTTTTGTGGGAACTTGTGGTCAGACTCTGCAGTTGACGGTGTGTCCAGCTCCTCATCCACCAAAGACGTAGGCTCCTCCTCCCCGGTGACGGACAGGAAGAAGCATCGCAGGAAGAAGAGCATGAACCAGAAAGGAGATGCAACCATTGGCCAAGCAGATGGTAAGCATAAAAGCACTCCATATGTGTTTTTATATTTAGATTTAAGCAATTTAGCAACAATACAAACAACTGCTTGAGCATTTTAGGAATTTCAGCATGTAAGACTAATTGTTTCCTCTCTTCTTCTTGTCTTGTCTGTAAAATTTTCCGTCTTCTCGTCCAGCCAAGCGCAAAATGTGGAAACTTAAAAGTTTTGGTAGCTTAAGAAACGTAAGCAAGACAGGTAATGTTGATCTGTCATGCTGAACCTCTGTTTGTGTGCACGCTTGTGTTGCGTTCCTGTCACAAGAACCTTATATCATTTGTTGTAGCAGAGCTAAAATACGACTTTATATTTTCTTTCCCTTAGTATAACATACAATGTATGTACATTTGAGCATGTATGTGATGTTGGTTATAATTTAAGTGTGTACTAATATAAGAACACTTGATTATGCCTATAAGCAGTCGGACATGGATGCTTATTTGCACTGATGCATGCAAAATAAAACTCTGTTTTAAAAGACTGTTCCTTACGTGTCTATGTATTTTTGGTCAATATCTGATGAAAAATCTTATGTATGTTATATCCATGTTCTTTTTCTGTGTCAGATGAAGATAACTTTGACTTCCTTATCGTGTCGAGCTCTGGTCAGACTTGGCACTTTGAAGCCCAGAGTGTGGAGGAGAGGGACTCCTGGGTCCAAGCCATCGAGAGCCAGATCCTGGCCAGCCTGCAGCTGTGTGAGAGCAGCAAAAACAAGGCAAGAAACAACAGAAAACATACAATGCACTCTCAGTGCATACACTGGATTTATACAGTATTTGACATAGACTAAATTGTCATTTATGATTTAATCAGTCTCTGTCACCAAAGAAAGTGAAAGTAAATCAACAGAAAAAAAGGAAAAAGTAAATAAAATGTGTGTCTTATATACAGTAAAGCCTAGTAAGCATTCACATGTAGCTACAGTTTATATATACTGCAGTGTATTAACAAATAAGTAATATACAAAAAACATATATTAAAAACATATACTTACATTCATAGGATTGGGTAACATTAGTTAGTCATTCAAATTAAATGGCCTTTTCATTGTAACATAATCTATAAGATTACAAAGGAAAAGAAATCTAATGTAATCTGAAGATTGTTGATTAAATTACCAAACAGTGTGCAGTGCAGACACAAAAAAACATGCTTTTATGTTCTCTTTAAACATCTTAAAAAATGTTAAATGCGATTAAATTGCATTTTTGTATTCACCATTTTTTATACATTATATTATTTTTATAATTTTATATTTTCCAATGAAATTACTCTTAAAAAAACGGGTTTATTGTGCGTTTATCACAACGTGTGGGATGCTGTCTCTTTTGTGCCAGTTTTCAATACTGCTTTGTTTTGTTTTGTTTGTTTGTTTGTTTGTTTTTTGATCAAAGGCCACATTAAGGACTTTGTGTTTGGAAAACAATAGTAGCATTCACATAAAATACTCCTCTTTAATTTTCAGTGTAAATAAAAAGGAATAAAACCTCCATAATCAATGAATCATCAGTCATAATATTGTAAATATCATCTAATTACACAGTTTTTCATGCATAATCCGGGCTAATTATAGTATAGTGTGTATTATTATTGTAATCCGATTGCATAATTTAAATTACATGTAATCCATTATTGCCCAATCCCCTGTTCTAATACACTTCAATCTGAGCAGCTCATTTGATTGGCCATTAAGATTTTCTAGTGCTTTTAACTTGATTTATTATTTCTTTGTATTTCCCCTTTCTGTCAATTATTTCAGTAGCCATTACACCTAAGACTGAAAAATGAATCTGGATCTGCAGAAGTGTGCATTGTACGTTTTATTTCACAAATCCAATTTGACCAGGACCTTTCACATTATTAAAGTGAGGTTCTATTAATTACACTCGGAAAATGCCTTGGTCTTAAGGCAAGCGGAGGAGCAAATGCAGCTGAAATGCCAGATGTGTGTTTGTTAACACTGTGCGGTCCTGCTCGCATGGAGGATGAGAGTCATACACCTGAGGATCTGTTTATGCAGATCAGGTGGTGCAGCGCAATACTGGCACCCGTACTGGCATGAAACTGTGTCTTTGTTTCCATCTGCTCAGACCACCTCCCACTGCAAGTCGGCAGGACAGTTCTTAAGGATTTTGTTTGCTGAGGCACACATGCAGATTTTTGCTGTAATCATTTGTGCAGTATAGAGTTGTTGGATGTAGGATGTGTCTCCAGGATGCCAGCTAAACTACTTGAAAGATTTACTCAAAATTCCAGACGCAGTTGCTTTTGAAATAACTCCAATCCCTTAGCGTACAAACAGCTTAAACTGACTGTTGCTTTATTTAAAGTACTCCTGTAAATCAGTGTATCCAATTTGACTAGTTAAAAGCAACATCACATTGCATTAAGGACAATATAGGCAACAGACTTAAACGTGACATAATCTTTCCCCCGAAGTGCGTTTGATTAGCTATATAATTATATTTGTGTATCTGCGCATTGGGACTCCTGGATAAGAGCAGTTTTCTCTCAGGAGAAGCTGGCCTCAACTTTCTTATTAGAAAACTGTTACTGCTGCTGCTGCTGTTGAAAGGGATGAGAGCAGCTCATTTGATTGGTCATTTCCAAACCCGCCCTTGTCTTTAACTGTAATGTGGTCCTGTCCACTAATGGGCTGTGCTAGTTTCTGTTCTTGAGTGGGCAGCGTGTCCTTGTGTGGAATCAGTTCAGTAACCTCCAAAACTGGTAATTACAACTAATACGATGATTCTCAATAATACATTTCTTTATGAATATGAGGAGAAATGTAAGTCCCAGGAGACCAAAACCAATAATTTTAGAGCCTTAAATGGTCATAATAATGATTATAGCCTTCTACCACAGCGGGTTCAGTCAGAGAGATGGAAATTATAATCATTGTTAGTGAGAGCTGTAAGCAGAGCTGATATCACTGAGGGTTAGTTTACCAGTTTTTCTCTTATTTTAACCATAAACTGTCTTCCACAGGCTCGCAAAAACAGCCAGAGTGAAGCTGTGGCTCTGCAGGCAATCCGCAACGCAAAGGGCAACAACTTCTGCGTTGACTGCGATGCGCCAAGTTAGTGACACAATAATAGTCCCTCTTTGTTCATATCTCTGTCTGATTTTGGCACATTACCCATCTCACCTCATTTCAGCCCTGCATATGTGTCGGAACTCCCAGGCATCTTTGTAACTTGCTTTTTGCCCATTTTTTCATTTTCAGAGTCGCAGCAACCAAATTGTTCGTACTTTTTTAGAGTGCTACCTTTTAAGCTGGAGCACTAAGCTGTGAAGAATGTGTGAAGAATACGTGGAGCACTCAAAGCTTTGCTCAATTTAACACTGCTGGATCAAAAGCCGGTCAGTCAGCAGAGTACAGATTTTACCACTGAATTGCTTTTTGGAAAACAACAAAAAATCGGTGACTCCTCCGTCCTTGTCCCGATGTGGTGTTGGTGTGGAGGACCCAAATGCAGACAGCCGGGCAGATGGAATTGAAAACCCCAGCACAGGGAGTTTAATGAGTGAAACAAGAACTAAATGTGAGCTCCTCAGTGCAGTGCAAACACATGTAACAGAGGACAATGCTGATAGCGGGGCCGTCCACACGAACGCAGGTATTTTTGAAACCGTGTGTTTCTCTGCATGGTT
>JAQFJA010000012.1:18309909-18320346 GCA_029874485.1 Naso brachycentron | reverse complement strand
TTTTGTGCAGACTTCTGTGCTACAAGTTGTAGTTATAGGCTGGTAATTCCTGGCAAGAATTACAATTTTTATAGGGTTATACCTTTTACCCGCAATACTAAAAGTTGTCATTTTCATTTTTCATCTGACGTAAACATAAAAACACATGATCAATGTTGTTAGTAAGTTTTACATTCAGACTCCTTGTAAACATCTGACCCAGTGAGATAAGTGTCTGTGGATCCTGCGTGTAGGTTTGTAGGTGCTGGAAATGTTTCAGCTGAACGTTGCTTCATGCTGACGCAAGTTTGTCAAACCATATTAACACGATACCTCCTCTCACAGGTGACATGTCTCCAGACTCCTGATGGAAAGATTGAAAAATAACCATATTGGATTAGTGTTGGACTCCATATGTTGCTGGGATGTTCATTTGAATGATGAAATGTCTCCTTAGTCAGCTAGACGTTAAAGATCTGTGTTCATGTGATGCTCAACTGCTGCTAATAGTGTGCTGGGAAACACTGACATCATCATATCAGGGTATCTTTATGTTGGATATTTCATTATCATTGTCCAGTTTTACCAAGGCCGCTTTATAAAATGCAGGCGCCAACTTTGGTCTGCTGCTGTCAACCTACTGTGCACTTTCAGTATTTAGTCCTACTTTACCTTTTGTTTGATAAATCATGAAGTTTGACATAATCAGGGTAACTTTACACCCAGTCCAGCCATCATGTACGTCCCGTCACATGTTTTTGTTTTTATACAGATTTTTCTTTCGTTCCCTTTTGTCTCTTATCACTTAAAACAATCAGATAAACCAATAAATATTTACAATTATTGCACCAATGACCCTGCTTTTACTCTTTTCTGTTGCATCAAGTTTAATATGAATTATATTTAGTGCTGTCTGCTAACTTTTAATGCAAATGAGATAACTAGACGTTTATATGCCTCCATAGCAGTGACGGCAGTGGCTGAAGCATTTTGTGTTTGAGTTGACTGTGTTTTGTGCACTTTCAGTCTCATGAAGTGTATCAAAAATATGAGATTATTTGCTTAAATTGATATTTATATTATAATAATGGAAATTTAACTTAAACAGAAAATACCACTCTTTAATTTTGAGGCCGTGGCGGCAGCTATGTGCCTCACTTCATGTCTTATTACATGTGTATATGAATATTTTCTCTAAAAATAGTATCTCTTGATAATTTGATGTGTCATATTTTCTAGTTTAAGGTACTATAAACATCCTCAGAGCATCACCAGGTAGAATCTTGATCGCTGACAACACGTGGAACCAGTATTGTCATACAATGGCTCATAAGACTTTGGCCATCTTAGACAGAGGGAAACAATCATTGTGGACCTGACAAAATCTTTAAAATAATTCATGATCAAAACAATTCTTTGAGGGGCGCCCGGTGGCTCAGTCGGTAGAGCAGGCGCCCCATATACAGAGGCTATGTCCTCGTGCAGCAAACCCGGGTTCGATTCCACCTGTGGCCCTTTGCTGCATGTCATTCCCCCTCTCTCTCCCCTGTTTCCTGTCTACTCTTCAGCTGTCCTGTATATAAAGGCACAAAAGCCCCAAAAAATATCTTTAAAAAAAACAAAAAACAAAAAAACTATTCTTTGGGAGAAAAGCAATACTTTTATTCTTCACCTCTCTAAAAACTCAGTGGATGTATTACTTTTTAAAATTATTTGTCTACTTATAAATGCTACCAATATATCCTTTAATTGTTCCCAAAAAAGGAATAATCTAAAGAAACTGTTCAGAGAAGCATATAAACTATGGGATTAATTTGGTTTATTGATGTTAGTTTGAGTCAATATTTATAAATGTCTTAAAACTATTAAAATATGCACATTTAAGTATCAACAGTGTCCCTAGGTTTACAATAACAGCTGATTATGTTAAGGGAAAAAAAAACATGATGCTTTAGAAGAGCACATGAATAATGAAAATGCTCGAATTTCAATTTAACCCATTTCTCTAAATCATATCCATGAGAAAAATGCTAATATTCTGACTATAAGACAACAGTGCACTCATCATGAAGCTTGTTGCACTTTGGTCACAGAATAGATTCATTTGTAAATTCAAGTAAAAGTCCAGTAGACAATGATGACCCTGTTTAGTTTTGGTACCTAAAGTTGTTGCTCAGTACAAAAGACAGAAAACAAGGACAGAACAATTAAAATCGTTAAACCATGAAAAATACAGTGTCAGCTTTGTGCAAACTGTGGGTTTTCTTATGGACATCTTTTAATTTCGTTTCAACAGTTACGACTGCAATGGCCATTGTCTCATTATACAAACTCTTAGAAAATATTCTGTTTTGCAAATTATATTCAACTGCACATTTTAAAATACAAAGTTTTCATAGCATATAAAGTGAATTGTATATACTTGAGAACAAATCCAGAAGGCCCAGAGAGATGATATGTGTCATGCTGTTAGACTGAAAGGAAAGCTACCAGTAAATAACCTGATTAATTGTTTATCTTATTATTGTAATAATTATGGTTTGAAATAAAGAGCTTTAAAAAAAAAAAACTGCAAATAAATGCAAAGTCCTTCTGCCAGAGCCACAGTGAAGTTCTGACTCCCATCACATACTATATGAAGACTGCTTCACACAGTCAAGAAAATCCCTTTACAATTTGCCCCTTAACTGCATTGCTCTAGTTAAATTATCATTATTGTCCAGAGCGCCCCCAGCAGGCCAGTGTTATTAGGGTTTATAACATATTTTAAGATCAGATACTTGTGATTATTCAGACTCAAAGACTCAAAAAAATTTAAAGAATATTTTCTGCTTTATAGTATTTTAAAAGCAGGGGAATTTCCAGTCACTATAACACCTCTAATAGTAAAAAAACAAACCAAAAAAAAGTACTAAGTCCAACAATACAAATGCAGCAGGGCAAGTTGGAATGCTGCCACTCATGGCGTCTTCATCCATTGAAGAAGATGACTTGTAAGTTTACTAAAACCTGAGTATTCTCATTTAGGTTCTGTTTTTTTCCCCCACTTTCATTCACAATTAAGATTGAAACAATGTGCAAAAATATTTACTAGAAAATGCGTGGACATTTATTTTCCACCAGCATCTCCTAAAAATAAACTGCTGATGTATGCTTTTTTTTAGAATAAGATTTTTAGGTCTCTTTCTGCATTCTAGGAGGAGAAAAAAATACACATAATGACTGTTTTGCTTGAGGCAGACGGGTACTGCCTGTCATTAAAAAGCACTTGTGTGTGTGTGCCACACTAAGTACGATGATTTTTGGACACACCGCCTGTAAATAACACACCGCTGATGGTGCAAATAAGATCACCAGATACTGTCTAGAGATGCAATGATTCAGTTCAATAGAGGCCCCACTTCCAGTATGATCAGGAGTCATATAAAAGCTGTATTACATATTTTTACAGTATATAGTTAAATGGTTAAAAAAAAAAATAAAGGCAGTTATTGCAATACATATGCACATATACACACCTATTATGAGTTTGTGCATCTTTCCTATAACACTACAAAATCTGGCAAAGCTATTTATGTGATCTACCCTTTAAACTGAGGAAAGAGAACAGACTGAAAGTGTTACATGGTGGTTGGATGTGCCAGACTGTGAGGTGGCCCTATGAGTCAGAGTCCTCCTCCTCATAGTAGCGGTTCCTCTTGATTATATCCTCTGCACTCAGCTCCTCTGCATCACTTCCTTCTTTGTCTTCCTCCCAGAAGCCCACATCCTGGGACGTACGGTTCTGTTTTGGCTGTAAAGGTGGCGATGGTGACGGTGAGATATCAGGGGAGATGCTTCTAAGAGAGCCTTCTTCTGCCGCAGTCTTGTCCGCTGCTGCCTCTCCTCTCTGTGCTTGTTCGTCTGTTTCTTCCTGTCGCTCGGGCACAGTCTCCACGTCTTTTTCTAAGGTTGTCTCATTTGATATTTGAGGCATTGTCGGCTCTTCCTTTTCTTGCTGTTTCACCTGTTGAGGCTCTGGCTTTTTCTCCTTGGGAGGCTCCTCAGATGGGTTTTTCTCCTCGAATGACTTTCTCCAGTCCAGCAAGGATTTGAGAGGCCTGCGAGGTTCCCTGGGTCCCACACTGTCTGCGGGGCTGGGTTTAGCTGCGATTGTAAAGGGCCGACTGCGCTCCTTCAGAGAAGAGCTCCTCCTCAGGCTCTTCAATTCAGCCCGATCTGAGCTCTGGAAGGATGATGGCAGCTCATCTTCTGGGGGCCACTTGGCTCTCAAGGGTCGGCCTGAAGCAGCTACCTCCTTGACTGGACTGAGTGGTGCCGACTCAGAGTTGCTCTCACCAGCCGGAGGAGGCCAGGCGACCCTCAGCCTTCGTGTCTCAGCTGGCCTCTCTGCTGACTGAAGTTTCTCAGCTGCGCTGGCATCTGTCTGCCCGCGTGTCTCCAGTAAGGCCGTCAGGTTTGTAACCTTAACTTGCGGGGATGTCTCCACCGTCGGAGATGGCTGTTTGTCCGAGATACTCTCAGCTGGAAGTGTCACCACTGCCGGTGCCTCTTGTTCGTTTGGCTTCACAGCTTCCTCTTCTTCGTCTCCATCAGCTCGAGGCTCCCAAAGCTCCTTGTGAGGCCGATGGCCAAAGCCCTCATCATAGTTGCCTTTAGCTTTAAACAGCTGGCTGAAATGGGGCTTGCAGTAGACGTTACCATGCAGAGAGGCAAAATTGGCAAGACTAGAAATAGAGAGGAGCAAAGGTAATATTTTCTGTTTGCACTTCTCAAACAGTCAGCCACTGAGAAGATTTAAAGTACATTAACTGCTTACATTTAAAGACAAAAGATTAGAAAAAGAAAATGTGCCACAGTGTGAGATTTACCTGAGTGTGGTGCCACAGTGAACACAGCGGAAGCAGCTTTTGTGGTAGATGTGCTGAAGAGCCACCAGTCTCTCCAGTGGGTACACGGTCTTCAGACAGGCGATGCACGTCTCCCTCACCGCTGGGCTGAACTTCTGTAACACACAATAGTGGTCACATATACCCATAATCAACAAGGGATGAAATTGGATTTATTTGGATGAGTCATGCGTGTCTCCTGCTCATTGTCATGACCGACTCACCCTGGAGGCTTTGGGTTGCTCGCTGTTCTCCCCTGAAACAGACAGCACACACAAACATCAGAAGCCAGCTGAAGAGGGCGTTCAAATCAACCTGCGTCTCATTCTGGTGTAGTTATTAGCTCATTTCACATTTTATATTACAGGTAGCAATGTATCAATAACCTTAACATGGGAATATGTCCTTGGAGTATCTGCTAAGACTCACCATTGCACGCAGGTGCAGGAATGTGTTTCTGAATTGCTGGTGCAGATGTTTTTGGAGCGGGCACCTCTGGGGTCAGACCCTAAAAGAAACACAATGTTAAAGAAACAAAAAAAGGAAAACAAACACTGCTTTCCACTGGCTTTGACATAACAAACAGATGTATGTTTCCCTACTTCTGCTTTAGATAGGAAGGGATAAATCAAAGAACAGGAAAACAGCAAACAATGAATATACAGTAACATTAGTGCGTAGAGACAAAGACTCATAAATCAACAATACACAGTGTTGCCTCCCTTACTACTACATGTAAACTTTGCTATGGTCTTGTAAACAAATGAGCGTGAGAATTGGCTTGTGTCAGAACACTCTGACGGTCGAAAGGTGCCAACAGTGTTATTTTTCATAGGTGGCTGGTTTGGTCGACTCACTGGACGTAGACTGTGGGTGTAAAGGCCAATTCATACTTTCCGTGTCTGCATGTCCACAGGGGACCGTGCAGACTGTCCGTGTTGAAAGCGTCCTGACTGCATGAGATTTTTCACGTGTGCCAATAGAGTAATGTTTTGACTTGACTTGTTTTACTGTAGAAAACACTGATTCACAGCAACATTTCTAATTGGCCAAGATGATTTTTATTAGTTCAAAGAAATACAAACAAAACAGAGCCTCTCTTTTCTCTTACAGCAGAATGAAAACGGGTGCAGCCAGACTTTTCTCCAGCACTGACTCAGTACGGTGAAGACTAAATGGTCAATGAGTTTGTCTATGATTATCTGCCTGTATGATCACTTATCAATTTTTTTACTTACTCACAATTATAATGATTTACTGGAATTTTTGAATTCCCTTTAAAATAAATGGAAACAATGAATAAAAAAACGCCCTCTTTCAAACTGCAATGTAAATTACTTTATTACTGACAGTATGCCTTTAAACACATCTGTAGCAGATTTTCATTAAACTATTCTCTCTAAATTAATAATACGCATCAAAAATCATCTCAGTTTCAATTGTTAGTAGTTATGAAGTTTTTGTTTTTTTGTTTTGTTTTGTTTTTTAAACAAAACACAATTAGATTCCCAACAAAAAAATTTTTGTGGTTATATGGTTTGCAATTTTTATCTCCTACTGCATGAACTCACAGAGCGAGCGGCGCCTTGTTTAGAAACAGCCGCCTGGTACTTGGCCATCTTCTCTTTCATGGATGTCGACTCCAACACTCTGTCAGGCACAGACGGACCTACAGCAGAGGAAGTCATCACAGTAGCTTAATGCTCAAACTCACATGAAAACTGATGCTGCATTTCACTGAAACAACAAATGATTCAAATGCATGATTCAGCTTTGGGATTAATGGTTAGGGGATGAAAATTATTTCAATTCTGTGTATTCTACCATCGTCAGTGATATGCAGAAAAGCATTATTTTATGTATATTTATTATATATTATTTTATAAAAGTTAATTATTTTAGGGCTGTGTGTATTTGTGTGTGTTTGTCTTTACCCCCATGTTGGTCCATGTCCTCTGATGAAGTACTGCGCAGCGTTGTCCTGCCACTCTGTAAGAGGAAAGCAACAGGTGGATTCAGAGGTCCTTTTTACAAAACTAGTTTCCTCTCCTGACTTCAGTTTACAGCATATTATCAGTCATAACATTTGTTTACAATGTCTAAATAACTTAACTGTCTTCTTATCTTTCAGCCAAACAAACATATAAACCTAATATTTTCATATTACTCAGACCTTTTGCATATGTTTATATACCTGTTCTTTGATGAACATGTGTTAGACAGGGTTTACACACTGGGAATGTCACTGATCATTGCAAAGCTTGCCTCACTACTGTCAAATGAAGGCCTTAAGAGAGTTTTTGATGCAGTGATGTTGACCTACATAGAAAATGTGATGTTACCTGGTCACTATTGCTCACAGTTATGACTTGTAATTTTCCAGCATTGCACAGAATAGATTTATAAAGTGATAATATAATGTTAAAGTGGTTCAGTTTGTGTGTGAAGGGCAAGACAAAGTGTGAAATTATTTCTGAGACAAAGATTAGTGGGAAGTACAAGTTTCACAGCCGCTTATTTGAGACACTGTCTGTCCTTTTGCCTGCATGACACATCAGTAAATCAGCACTGTGTTGAGAAACATGGCCAGAATCTGAGTTCTCAGTATAAACGGGTAGAAGGTATGAAGTGGTTGTGTTCTCAAAAGAATATAAAATTGTAGCTGAAACCTTCTTATTAACTTAAAATATCTTCGGTGAGGCAGGCATTATTCAGATTTATTCTTAAAAGATGTGCAGCTTAAAATAAAAACTTGAGGAACACCAAAGTGGCTGAATCCTGACTGCGTGTTCGACCTTTATGATCACATGAAGGCCTTTGACACACTGTCATAACTACAAAAACTTAACTACAGGCTCCGTGTCAGCAACACTGCAGTAAAGACAGAAAAATGCGGCCAGGCATCTGCATGGACAGCTGCCAAAAAGAAAAAAAAAAAATTCCACTGCTTTTCACAAAAAGAATGAGTTTTATGTGCGCACGCGCGTGTGTGTGTGCCCATGTGTCACTAACACTAATGATTAAACCAGACAGTTTCTCTCCTCTGCACACGAGTGGAAAAAGGTTTTAGCCAATTAAACACAGTTCATTCCTTCAGCCTGCTTCACTGTGGAGTCCTGTTGTGCCGCCATCCTCCTCAGTTTCGTAAATCCAAACACCAAGTGGATCATAAAACAATATGAGGGCATGGCTGCATTCACCTTAAGGCCTACTTATGTTTACTACAGAAGATATTCAACATTTTTTAAGCCAGTACTGAAAGAGTGTTACAGTGCTCCTAGTCTAGCCTGTAAATGTTGAACGGTGTTTTTAACACCTCTTCTTTCCACTTGATGATGTGTTAGTCAGCAAGTATTTTTAAAAAGCCACAGCTTCCTGAGCTGGAGAATCATGACACCACGGTAAAGTGACTTGAGTGCAAGAAAGTAAAATGTAAGGGACATGAGATCGATAATGAATATGAATCCATGCAGATTATACCATGACTGCAGCACAGGCACCAAACTTCAAAATATGACATTGACACTGGAAAATGATGGAATGTTTGAAATCCAAAGTCAATACTGTGGCTATCGGGAAGTGAGATAAAGACAGTCGCTCCTCAGAGGTGACTCTCTGAAGAATGAAACAGCCTTAGGTCAGGAATGTTCCCGCATTCCTCTGCTAAGGAAGGTGAAGAGTGGAGCGCTTGTTGTTCTGAGAGTGAGAGGAAAGGACAGAAACGGGCGGGGGGCAGAAAATCCAGGTGGGATGAGACTTCTTTGAAAAAAACAGAAAACCCTTGGCAGAATGTGTTTGTAAATAACTTTGCTCAGTTAGCACTGACTTGCACAGACAGCAGGGTCAATGTAAGTAGGCTGGCTTCAACTGTTAGATACCACTGCTGGACGGAGAAGTTCTGATTGTGGTCGGTAACAGTGACTTCCTGTCTCACTTTTACGTGTATAAACTATTTACATAATGCCAGACTCACAACAGAAATAACACTACTAATCACTGTGTTCTCATGAGTATTACTTAATTCTGATTAGTTGTAATATGACTAATTTCTATAGACAAATGTTTCATGGTGCAGCAGCAGGCCTGTAAATTTCGATTAAAGTGGTTATGAGTTCCTTAAAAAGGTGCAATCTAATTGTAAAGCCACATTAGGTTATGCAACACAGAGTTAGCCACAAGTGAAAAAGTTCTAACTTTCGACTTAGATGAGTACAGTAAATCCCAATCATCCACACAGCAGTTACAGTTAATGCCTGAGAAACAAGGCCAAGAGATGCACAGCTGTCACCACTGGCAATAAAGACTACAAGCCTCATTCATGCAAACAAATATCATCTCAATTAAGGCTAAACTTTTGTGCCAGTTTTGTAAATTCTTCACAAATGTCATTATCAGCGGATTGATGGGATGTCCTTCCTTCCTCTCCTGTGAATCTGTCTCTAAGTACCTTGCCCAAGGCATCCTCTCCCTTCTCAAACTTCATCTTCAGGTTGTTCAATGGCACTCGGGGTTTCTCATAAGAAGCACGGGGGCTGGTTGGAACGTGCTCTTCAAGCTTTTCAGGTCTTTCACTGTGTGTCAGCCCATCCCTGTCCATCCCTCTCTGATCTTCTGAGGGCTCCTGGACACGACTGGCTGTGAGTTGACCTCCCTGCTCCCAGCGCTTCTTCAGAGCACTCAGGTTGGCTGACCGTAGGGAGGGTGCTGCACTCTCAGATGCCTGTGAGGAAGAGAAGGAGAGATTGAAAAATGTAAATGCCATTTAAAAGCCACAGATTTGAGTTGAGCTGAGTTTTAAAGGTTTTACAGAATATAAGACACTAAACACACAGCTTAAACTCTAAATTCAACATGATGGGATGAAGGAAATGCTGGAATCTAAACTTGGCTTCACTGACAGATGAGGTGAACAGCTGTTCAAAGTTGGTCCAGGAAACTGAGCTCTTGCTGCGGCTGCTGAAGGCAACGATCGACTCAAGATGGAGATGGCAGTTCTGAGCGTGCAGGCGGACTTTTTCAGCAACATTCCTTTCCACGCGACAACTTCACCTCTCAGAGCTTTGCTCGCTACTCAGCCATTCATGTCAACAAAACATGTTGAGCAGCTAACAGCAAGACAGAACAACAGGAGGCACACCACTGCTTTGTGAACTCCGGGAACTTCCTTTATAATAAAAGAGGAATGACGTGCCGAAGAAAGAGGATGTGAACGTGTCAATAAATAACCCTCATATAAGTTAACTAATCAACTCATAAATTTTAAAAACAAAATATGAGCTTTGTGGGCAAGCATCCAAACTGAGGTCAGGTCAGTAGGAAACATTTTAACAGTGTTATATTCTTAAAATCACAAACTACAAATGCATTTTAAACTTAATTTAAAGATGATTAGAGACAGCAAACAACACACAACTAGTCCCCAAAAGACTTGACTACCTTAACATAAAAGGAATTTAGTACATCTACAACTAAGTGCATACACACATAGACATACAAAGATGCAAAGAAGAGAGAAATAAGAAGATCTGTATGAATACAGGAGTCAAACAAAAGGGACAAACCCCGGAAA
>JAQFJA010000012.1:18242964-18259297 GCA_029874485.1 Naso brachycentron | reverse complement strand
CACCCAATGCAAAGCTTTTTTGTTTTGTTGTCGGTTATGTTGGACGGTTGCAACCTCAGATACGATTGATCATTTGATTCTTGATCAGCTTGCATCGGCGTCAGTGTCCTACTGTCCACCAGAAGTCTTTGGGTAAGTGAAAACATTATTTTAGTTTGCTACAAAACTTATTTATGTGCAATTTTCAGACAACCAATAATTGGACTTCTGCATGAATGCTTAAGTGTGGATTATGCCAGTAATGACTGCAACATCACTTGGTTTCTTGGTAAATGCTCTCTGCTACAAAGTCGTGCACACACAGACGTACACACCTGAGGTTTCCGGAAGTAAACTGCTTTGCAAGGTTTTGTCTGTTCTAATGATGCTTCGCTCCTACTTATAAAATGAAAAATATTATGGCTTACCTTTACCTGCTAGCTGTACCAAGGGCATATGTGGCGTGCTCAACAATTTACATTTTTAATCATCTCTTCTTCTTGGTGTGAAAAGATTTTGTGTTGAAGATGGCTGGGGTGTTATGTCAGAGGCTTAATACAAGGGCCTGACCAATTCATTGGTTTGCCAATATTATCATCATACGATATTAGAATATCTTTATCGGTATTAGCGTAGATGTTCTCTGATATGTGCTGATGTTCAAACTGTTTTTAAAGACTAGAAAATGCTTGAACAAGTTAATTTAAACGGTGTAATTTGGTAATTTGTCCAGCAGAGGGCAGTCTGTTATTTAATTGCTAATAAGTGAAGTGTTTACTGTTCAGTGCACTAATGTTTGGAATAAAGTTTGTTAAAATGTAAGATATCCTACCTTCATTACATATCTTTTTCACAAGCCGATATATTGGCTATATATCCTAATGTCAGTATTGGCATCAGCCCCAGAAATCCCATATTGGTCGGGCCCTAATTAACACCAACATTTTTCTTAAAATACTGAAATGACATGCGTAGCTTGACCCTGACAAAATCAACCTGAGATTGTGTGATGATTAAATCTACCCCATCTTTAGTCTTGGTATTTTTCAATGTGTTTTTTTTTAAGTATATATTTTTGTTGACAGGTGGAAATATGGTGCTGTATTTGTTCTGGATTCTTGTTTGGATCATAAGCACTGTCAGAGTTAAAATTACAGTTAAAGTTCACTTACTCTATTTCAAATATTTAGAGATTTTCATACCATGTGCTTGCACATTGTGTGAGTTTTGAGTCCTGCTCTCTCTTTGCTATTGCTTTTCACTTTGTCCAATAAAGCTGAAATGGATAACATTGATGATGAGCTCAAAAAACACATTTTCACTCAAATAAGAGAAGACTGAGTGGAAAATTTACAAAAAACAACAACACAGAGTCCCACAAACAGGCAAAAAGAAAGAACAGAAATGTGTACATGCTTAGAAAAAACATAAAATAAAAAAATAAGTAGCATATCTCTGAGAAGTAATAAAAGGAACTCTGAGAAGACATTTGCGGCAATTGGACACCGCGTAGAGTTCTGTTTTTGCAAAGCATTTTTTACCATCAACTTTATACAAAGCATAGCCCTTATAGATAGCGGAGGAGTGCATTTTCTTCTGTCCACCACATTACGTTCCTCTTTGGGTGGACGAAACACTTTTGAAATATCTTTTAGACAGTCTCATTTTGGCACAGTGATTTTTCATGGTGCTCCCCTCACCCCACTGACATTTAGTGCTTTTGCTTCTCCCACTCATTGCTTCCTATTGAACATGTTTTCCTCTCAGTCAACATGTATATCTAAATATGTGCTGTATGCAACACTGTCGTTGTATAAGAGCCCATTTCTGTGAGGTTTCTGGGAGGAGACACTGCTGGGCGAGGGCTCAGCGATCTGAAGGAGGAGGCAGCATTGTTGCATCTCTCACTGTGTTTTACCAGTCACATCTTTCTTTTGCACGCCTGATGCTGCATCCCCACACTGCTCACCATCACTGTCTGCCCCTCGCTCTCTCTCCTCATCCCAATAGTCATCCTCTTCCTCCTCCTCCTCCTCCTCAACGGTTGACTCATATGTGGCCTTCTCCTCTTGTTTGATGGCTTGAATGGCAGGGGGAGCAGCTGCAGCGCTGTCCGCTGAGTCGCTGCTGTCCTCGAAGGCCTCAGGGTTCTCCAGCATCTCTCTGATCAGTGGAGGCATGGGCCCTGGAATCTCAGTCTTCAGTGTGATGGCTCTTTCTGCACCTACAGGAACACACACATGATTATTTAATGGTTAGTGTGATAAAACAAGAGGAGGAGGCCTCTCACACAAGGATTAACTGACAAAGCCCCATATATGCAGATGATGGCATATTTTCTTTGACAGAACTATTTTGCATTTCTGACCAATATATTCTTTTAAAATAAAAGATTTTTTTTCTTTAGAATCACACTCATCCATTGATCTCTGAGTGAAACAGCCTTTTTAAAATTTTTAGCTAATCATCTCCCAAATTAGGATGGATATCGATACTAAAACATGGTTACAAAGTTGTCTTAACACAGGAAACCATGCCAGAACTTTATTTAAATGTGGCTTTTTAAAAAAAATTTGACTGAGAGAAAATTAAGCAAAATGCAAACTTTCAGTAGATCTTATTACTCAGCACTGTGGACACATTCTGGTAGCTGCCAAAAAAGTATTAATGTTCAATACAAAACCCTACTTCTAATCTGTGGTTATGATATGTAAAGCCTCAGCTGACCTTTGGTACTGATTCCTCGAAGGTCTGTGACTTTCATCAGCATTCGGGGAAACATGTGAGGCTTGTTTGGGCGTCTGCGGCGAGTGTAGATCTTCAGAGCTTCTAGCAGCGGCTCCTGCAGCTTGTCTACCTTCTGTGGCTCCTCCAAGTCCATTCGGTCTAAAGCAGTGACATAAAATTGAAGAAGTAATTTTTTTTTTTGCAGTTTATAAAACAGCTGACAAGCTGGCAATTGTGAAAAAAAAAACCCAAAAAACAAAGGTCCGTTTTACATATGCACTGCTATACTAATTTTAGGGACATACCCTGGCGAGCTGTATATGTAAACGCAATTTAAATGCCCAAATTGTTCCTCTAATGACTCAAACCTGCCGGCTTACTTGTCTGAAGTTCACATAATGTGCAACTGAGCCCAGTGAGTAAGCAGGCATGTTGATATTATCATGCTGCTGCTGGAGATGGACCTTAAAAACGATGCAGCTTTTTTTAGTCAGTGGTCTCTTAGTGCGCAGAGAGCTGCTTTATACTTTTCCAATTGTTGATGGACAGTAAACAAAACACATCATCCAGCAGCCACCACTCACCTAAAGCAACAATATGTAACTTTGACCTCATCCTGTGGCTTCAAAAAACGAAACTCAACGTTACACATTACTACATCGCAAAAAACAGCAACTCTAGCAAAACCGGGTCTTTTTTTACAGAGAAAATTTCCTTTGGTTTTCCCTCTGATGTCCTGCAACTGCTCTGCCTCAACTCTGTGATTCACGAAGGTTCCTGAAAGCAACATATGGGCTCTCTGCAGACCAAAGCTGCAGCTGCAGCAGCGGGTAGTTGTTGGGGACAACTTCGCTAAAATAAAGGCTGCAGACAGACAGAGCAGTCATGGGACATCAGAAGGAAAACCAGAGGACATTTTCTTCATAAAATGTGACCCAGTTTTACTAAAATTGCTGTTTTGTGTGACATATTAACGTGCATCATTTAGCTTTTCAAAGGCCAAAGTTACATAGTGTTGCTTTAAACACAACATATATTAAATATAATTCCTAATGTAACAACATGGATAATCCCTGGCTGTGTGCTGCATGTGAGAAAGGGCAAAATTTTTAACAGCTGTAAGCGACTGGCTGCACACTAGTAGGCACAACCTTACCTCCACAGATAAGGCAGATTGCACTGAGTAGGCCCGTCTCTGTGTCGTCCATCTCCAAAGGCAGCAGCTGACCAGCAAAGGCAAACACCAGGTCTGTTAGTGGGCCAAAGCCAGCGTTATGCATCTGGGTCCTGTTGAGTGTCAGGCCATCTGAGAAGGTCATTGTGTCCTGTTCAGGGGTGTAGCGAGTGCATATCCTCAGCATCTGAGAAGGGGACAAAAATTATAAAACAAGAGACAAAAAAAGAGTGGACTGTCAGTAAAACAAGGATGGCAGCTGTTGAGACAGATTTTTTAAAAAATGAGCTTTTTACATTGACAAGTTAAGCAGCGTGACAAATGAGGAAGCGTTAGGGAGGTGGAAGGGGTGGATGGGAAATCAGTTAAAGAGTAAAGGGAACATGTGGTTGGTACCAGGATGTCCAGACATGCAGATTTGAGGAGGGTGATCTGGTCAGCGATGGTGAGCGTAGTGAAGCCTGGTAGCCGCTTGGCAAACTCCACAATCTTTATAATGCACTTAGTGGACAGCTCACTGAACTTATCCCACAGGCCCAAGTCCAGCTGTACTCTGTGGTCAGCACTTGAATTCTGGGAGAGAGAAAGAGGGACACTTTTGTCTGAGTGGCTGTGCAGAGTCCATTCTGTGTTTGTCCTTCTGGCAAAGCAGCGAGCTAATGCTTGAGTGGAGTGTGAGTATTTTGGGGTGCATGTGATTATCCAGTAAAACTCACTGTGGTGTATTTTCCTAGTTGGCACAGAGATGGAAAGGTCTCTTGGTGAGCTTTGCTGACTTTGTTAACCAGCTCCTCCAGTTCTCCACTGAGCTCATAGTTCTCTGGCAGCACCAATTCCTCCTTCACATCCTTCTTCTTTTTGTTCCTGTCATTACGCACTGCTGCAGGGTAACACAGCCACATCACGACATATTTAACAGTCCACAAGGTTACACACTTGAGGGTTTTCTTGACGGTTATTGTAAAGTACTATTTTATAATTAAAATTTTTAGGTTCATATTTCCTCCTCACCTTCTTTGGACATGCCAACTTCGAAACACTTCTGCAGTCGACAGTACTGGCAGCGGTTGCGGGTCACTTTGTTGATCTGACAGTTCTTATCTCGATGGCAGGTATACACCATGTTCTTTTGGATACTGCGCCGAAAGAAACCCTGGAGGCAACAAAGCAATAAAATGTTTTGTATTCTACATGTTTCACGACAGGAAAATATGCTCTAAATAAGATCCCAGGAAATCATTTTCAAACATGCTAAGCACAATGGCTCTAGGGATGGTTCTGTCCTGGGTCAAACTGCTTGGTGCAGAATAAAATATCTCATAAGATGGACTGCCATGTTTTGTTTTGTTTTGTTTTGTTTTTTAACCGGTGTTAAATAATTTTCCCATCCCATCCAAAAAACTTGATGATCCCTGATTCTTTTAGTGTGACCATGAAGTTCAAATTTGTGGTCTCATGTGAAATGCCTCAATAATTATGGGATGAACTGCCATGACATTCATGTCCACCTCAAGATGAATTGTAATCACTGTAGAGATCCTTTGACTTGTCATCCAGCACAGTCATCAAGTCAAAATGTCATTATTTTGGGTTTAAATACCTGCCAAACTAAATGTTTTGAACAAATATTATCATGCTACTGGCTAAATTATCATTGTCAACACGGTAAACAAGTATTAATGTTATTGATTAATTAAAGTATCTGCTGCCGCACCATTATAGCAAAGGACAGCTTTTGTCCTAAAGCTGTTAGACTTCTCAACCTATCCTTACACCCACATGTAAAAAGTGTTTTTTTATTTTAACAAACTTACTACCTATTCACACATTTGCATATTTTGTGGTTAAATAGCATCATAAACTTAGCAATGCTGCTGATAGCATGTTTGCATGCTGATAGCGTGTAGCTTAAAGACCTGCTGTGCCTCACAGAGCCACTAGCATGGCTGTAGACTTTTAATCTCACTTATGTATACATAAAAGTGAAAAATACTCAAGGGTGCACAGCAGAAATGATTTGGGTTTTTTTTAACACAGGATTTGCTGGCTGATGCATTGAACTAAAAAAATTACCTCTGTCCGTCTTTCTTTCTTCCTTTCTTCCTTTCTTCCTTTTTTCTTTCTTTCTTTCTTACCTTGAACTAAGATAATACTTCTTTTTTTGAATGCTTCTTCTTAGTTGTGAACAGCAATTTATTAGTGTCTGTATATAAACTACAAGCACTCAAAACCTCCATTAAATATCTTTCAGATGATTAAGTCTCAACCTCATCAACATTTTTGTTCAATCAAAAGCAGTAACTATGTGATGGTATCATGCAGCTTAGTTTTGTGGCATTGCTAATGTGCAGTATTAGTAAGGCTACAGTAGAGGGCAGCTTGACAAAAAGTAAACACATCCATCAAGTATCAGGCTCCAGTGGGACATTCTCCCTCTGACCCTCTTTTCAGTGGACATCAGTTGTTCACTTCATACGTGTCCTGTAAACTCTGTATCTCTGCCTTCATTTACCTTGCAGCCCTCACAGGAGCTCACTCCATAGTGATAACCAGATGACTTGTCCTGGCACACAAAGCACGGCTTGTAGACACGAGGAGGAGGAGGGGGGGAAGGAGAGCTGGGCACCATCTCCTCTGAGCTGGTGCTCTGAGTCTCCACCGCTGCAGAAAGAGAAACAGTTATAAGGGTTTCTTATTATATCAGAGCATCTCGTTTACATGAGTTCTTAAAGTCTTTGAAACTGGGATGAAAGCTAATACAACAACAGATTAAGAAAGAGTGGTCAACAAACAACCCCCAACCCCATGCAGGCCACCCCTTGGAGCCAGAAGGCAAGCTCAAAGGCAGACATTTTTAAGAGAAAAGGGAGGGGGGACACTGCTGATTGACACAGACTTAAAAGAGACACAATTAGCTGATGGCCAGATGGCCCTGCTGATAAAATGCTGATTGGCAGCTGAGATTTGATTGGCTTCTCCATTTACTGGTGAGTGGGGGAGCAGCATACCTCTGCTGACTTTTTGACTGACATCTGAATTTTTGCATCTGGTCTGTGTGTTTGCGTGCACACACACACACACACACACACACACACACACACACACACTGGTGCAGGCTTACAGTTTTATTTGAAAAGGCTGTCCAACCAGAGCTGCCTATATACCTCAAGCTCCATGTGAACAAACAGAGGCGGGATGTTTATGAGACTCGGCTGTCTCCCTCTGTCTCCTTCTCACTGTCTCGCTAAAGAAAATGGCACACTGTATAACACCATTTGCTGGCCACAGGCAAAGTCATTCATCTGCTGCTAATGAAAACACTCAAAATCTACAATGTAAAACAGACGCAGCTGCAAGTACATGCAGCTGATTAAAATCCTGAGATTAGAGCACAGAAAGAGTGAAACAGCAACACGCCTGGTACACATTTGAAGGTGATGACTAAAGACAAACCAGATTCTTTCGAACATGCCTTTCAACTTTCACCCTCAGTCACCCCAACTTCACCTCCCTCTGCCCATTCCCACCCCCACTCCCTTGTTTCCTGGCCCTAAATTCCTCAGTGCAGCCTGGACAGGGTTTAATAGTTGCCCAGGCTCATAAGCGGCCCTATAAAGGTTGTGTCTGGGATGGGAAGGAGGCCCCCGGCCAGGCTGACGGCCTCTTTATTGGGATCCAGTCACCTTGGGCAGCTATTCACATCAACTGCTCCATCCTTGGATCCCTTCCTAGTAAAAATAAAGAATCTGGGGTCAAAAACCCAAAGTCACAGCCCCTCCTGCCACCTTCAATGGATAACACAGGACTGAACCAAATGTGGCCCCCACCCCACCACAGCAACCCCAACCTGAACCCACAGCTTGTCATTAACAAGAGTGGTAAGGTTTCAAAAAACAGAGAAGCAAAGGCACAAAGGAATAATCTAATAAAAACAGAGAGGGAAAAATGAAAAGAGAAAGAAAGGGAAAGAAGGAGGTGAGTCTGAGGACAGAAACTTCCCAGTGGCCGAGCGGCTAAATAAAATCTGACCATTTAACTTTGACCTTGACTGAAAAGGCCATTACTAACTACATGACCAGCAGCTCGCTGTGAAGTTCAAAAATGTGTTCAAATGCATCACAACGTTCAACGAATCAAGACTAGTTTTACTCAAAGTGATTCTGCCCAGCGCTCAGCCTCAAACAGTGAATTGCTATTATCTAATTTTATAAAAAGACACGATTTAAGAAATTGAGACCGAAAGATCATATATTTTACACTGACCTGAACTGGCTCAACTGATTCTGACACAGTGACGTGAAATGTGATACAAACATGTGTTATTCTTGTGTAGACTGTTTCTCGTACTTTGAATGACACTGGAAATACTGAACATATCAGCTGGTAACACCGCACTGGCCCTTTTTTTTAAATTTAAAGACACATCCATAAATTTTAACATTTCTGTTGTTTAAAAGACCCTGTGTGGGCTCAAACAAGGTTAATGTCATTTTAAAACTTAAAAAACTCCTTTATTTCTCTTTCTCATACTTGTATTTTTCCTAAAAAAACCGAAACAGAAATACCAGTCTACTCACCAGGATATAATGTTGACATTGCACTTTTCTGCAAACCACGCATGATTCATAATGTATCACCGTTTCCTTAATACATATTGAAGTGACAAAGGCAAAATTACACGTGTGAGCTGACTTTCTCATTATGGTGGTGGCATGCAGTTGGGTAAGACCACTGTGTGACAGTGCTTCACCACTGCTCGCTTCCTGTTTCAACCAACAAAACCTGGTAATTTTAGAGAATGTTGGGATATTTTCCAGCTGCGTTTGTGGCAAAAAAAATGGATTTTTTGAGCTAAACATGATCTTCTCCTAAATCTAACCAAGTGGTTTGGTGCCTAAACCTGACCAGATCTGAACCACAACTTGTCACAACATAAATATCAGCACAGTCACCAGAATAAAATATTGGCATTGTGTGTGTCTGTGGTTTGGAGAAACGCATAATTTATTCTTGCAAATGTGTCATGTGTGTGAGTTAAGTGTGTCATAAATGTCTGAATATATTTGGATTTTTAAAATCACAAACAACAACCAAAGCTTTTATGCCGCATGAAGCAACTCATGCAGGTTCACTTCGGAAAGCTGCTTAAAGCTGAGGTAGGTAGTTTATCTTGGGTGTCACCTCGCACAAAATTCCATATTAACCTTTCAGCATTTTGTGATTCAGGTGGTCTGAAAAAACACAACACTTCTGCACCTCTCCTTGACTCTGTATTCAGGCTTGGCTCCACATTCATGACGTGATGGGTTATTTTCAGCCAATCGGAGCCATTTCAGAGGGTGCATGTTCCTATTGGCTGCTCTACGCTGCGCTTCTTAACAACACCTGATTGGCTGTTGAAACTAGTGATGTGCCTTACGCTGTAAAACACGCGTACAAGTCAAGAAATGAATCAAAGACACTATTATTTTCAACAACAAAAAAAAAAGCGTCAACAGACTCAAGAGCAAATTGAAAAAAAGAGACCAATCTATTATGAGTTTGCTGTTTTTCTTTGTCTCCTCAGATGCAGCTGCATCAAAGCTGAAAATATTCGAGTTCTGGAATATAGCTGCATTAAATAAACAATATGAAGGAAGCACTTTGGGTTTTGGGCAAAAGTGACTCATGCAACATATTTCAACATTTTTTTTGACTAAATGATTTAGTGATGAATGACAGGTAATTAATCAGTATGGGTGATAACTGCCAGTTGCAGCGCTGATGTTTATGTGCATGGAACAGCCGATGAGTATGAGTATGAAATTTCCATTTCTGCCAATTTCATGTACTTTTTTCCAGACGTTTACACAGGAAGATGCAGGAAAAAATATCATGTTTCACACAAGTTTATAAGTAAACAAAGAGCTGCTTGTTAAGCAGGAGGTAAACACCATTGTAGAGCCCAGGTGTAGGAGCTGGAGGTGAGAGAGGCAGAGCTGAATTAATGGCACTGTAACTTGATCACTGTTTTCTGTTTATAGTAACACTGACAATGTAAAAGTGGCCCAGACGGAACAGGTAGAAAAACGTCCACCCCTTGAAATGGAGAAGCTGCTTATGGCGCCAGGAGGGAGGCACTGAGTGACACCGTCTGAGGTGGGTGAGAGTGGGTGAGGAAGGACACGACTCCCAGAAACATGACGGAGAGAGACAGGGCGAGAGACACTGGATTGAAGGCAGCCAGAGGGAGAGAGAGAGGGGGAGGAGGAGGGGGAGGGTGGGACTTTACCTGGCGTGGAGAAAGAGGGAGAGGAGCCAGAAACTGTCGGCAGCTGTCATCACCCTGAACTGAGCTCGGCCTCAGAGCCTTGGCTTGAAAAAATAAGAAACCCTCTCTATTCTTAACCTGTAGCTCACCTCTTCGCATGTTACAACATCAATCGTCACACCTCTGTTGGACGCAGAAGAGACAAGATGGCTCGTGTGAATCAGCCTCATCAGACACAGCTTCACATGCAACCCAACTGTTAACATAACCACTGGACAAAGAAATACATGAGTGTTTCTCCTTTTCTTTGTTATATCTTTCATTACCCATCCAAAAGTCCTTTTCTAGCTTCTATTACTCAAGTGACTGTACAATAGCATTCCTTAACTCTGTGTCTTTCCCACCTTCACCCTCTCCCACCCCACCCCACTCTGTTTGTTGTCAGATCAACACATCCCTGTTTAGACAACACAAGTCCCTCTGAAAGCAGACACCCTCCTTATCAGCTGCTGCAGAGAGTCCTGAAGCACAGGAGTGACATTCAGCTCTGAGGAGTGCAGTGTCCCAAATGTATACTGATTGTATACAGTGTACTATATACACAGTATTGTGTTTGTGCAGTTAGATAGCAACATGAATAGACATTTTATTATAACAGGAAATGATATCACACTTTGGCTATTGTCAGTCAAACTGTGACACTAGGTTCAAAGTGCCAATTAAACTTGACAAAGAGACACCATAATGGTTTTTTTTTGGTTGTTTTTTTTTTTTTTTTAGCTGTTCCACTAACATCCATGGTTAGTTTTCACAGCTGAAAACTAACCATGGAGCAGCTGGAGCAGCTCCTTCATTTCCTTTTATACAATGCATTTTAGAAATAGCGTTCATCAGCAGCACACTCAAACATCAGCGGTTCTTTAGACTGTATACTGGCAGATTTGACTTGTGTTTCTCTTTTTCTCACAGTAGGCATCTAAAAGTATTTTCACACTGAAGTAAAAGAGTGTATCACCATCTGTTTGGCATCCATAGCACTGATGATCTCCATTAACACAGAGCTGATCTGTCATTCTGTGCTGAAGGTGCATGAGTGAAAACAGTGATTGACATCACGTGTCACCGAGTTGTAGTGTTCGGTCAAAACGCGTTACTCTAACGGTGTTGTTCTGATAATTCTTTTTTTCTGTAACAAGTGGTGTAATGGATTACTAATAAAACATCCAGTGACACTAACGTTACTCCAAAATAAAACAAATCATTGCAATTTGGTTGCTTGCTTCTGTTTTTCGTTGATTAATTTAAATCATTTTCTATTAGTTGCGACATGCCGCAAAGTCTTACGTAACTAAACAATCAGCTGCCAGCTGCAGCAGCCACAGCTTGTAATGTTTCAACATTACAGAGTAAAATGGAGTTGGAGACGGAAACTTGGACTTTTAACGACTGGAAATATTCCCACTATTTCAAGCTTAGCTTTTTGGGAGCAAAGGCAGTAAAAACGTATATGTCAAATGTAAATTGTGTCCAGGAGGTACTAAGACTCTTTCCACCGCCAAAAATACAACCACAAACCTGAAACACCTACGACGAGAGCACAACATCATGAAGCTCGTGGAAATTGACCCCAGCAAAGGGTGAGCCATCTGCGGTCACAGACGACGGCTGTAGCCTTTTCGCTGCCGAAACAACAAAAACTGGATTTTTCAGCTACAGACAAGTTGTTTAAAAGATTGTGTCTTGTCATCAGTTTGAGCAAATTGCTCTTTTCACTTGTCTGTAATTTATATGGATTCAAAGGCTGTAAAAAACAGCTGCTAGTTTAAAGTGTGAGCTGCGGTCAACAGCGATTATACTTGCATTCATATTGAGGGACATATGCAGTTTCTGAATTTTAAGGAGAAATGACACAATTACCAACTTTTGGGGTGTAGGGAAAAGTAATATAATGAATAAAGTGATATTTTACTTTTTTAGGGAGTAAGACGTAAAGTAATGATACTACATTTGAAAAAAGTAATCAGTAATCAGTAATACAATACATTTTTTGAGGAGAGGACCGAACACTGCCGAGCTGCAGTTGTTTGACTATAGGCTGAATACAGAACACTAACACATGAGCGAACATGTGGTTTGTTTTACACTGATACTGCAGGTGTGTTTTCATTTCTCTTGGAGTGGCTGCATGCTGGACACATTGTGACATATGGCCAGTAGGGCCTGCAGCTCGGCTCAACCTGCCAGCATCGCACATCTCACTGAACTCACTGAGTTTGGCCGGGGGGGCTCCACAGAGCCTCGTGCTGGAGAAAAGTGGAGGAGGAGATTGATAATCACTATATGTGCCGGTAATGTTTTTTACATTTGTTTTGTTTGAGTCTGACCAGATGTTTTTAGAAAGATGTGACAGAGACGACTGTCAAAATGGACAAATTTTAAAAATCAAAATGACAACTTTGTCTCACATTTCTTTCACCCTGAGGCCTCAAAACATTAATTTGCATTACAAATTCGGTTTTTACACACAAAATGTTCAGCAGCATACTGAGGAATGTGCATGCACATGTGAATATGTGTGTGTGGGCTGTTGCATGGGGCCACGGGTCAGTTGGACTGTGTGTGAGGGTTTTCAGTGAGTTCGACAGAAACACACAAAAACAAAATGAATACAGAGGGGGAGGAGGAGAGGGGAATAAATGCCACTCATTATCAAACAGCCACAGCACACAGACAGAATGACCTTGTCAAGTGGATTTCAAAGGGAAAATGCAAAGCAAATTAAATACTTATTATATGACATGTTTGATAATTTTCATGATAAAATGTATATGTCATGTTTAAAATGACTGTGCTATGTTGTCATTCATGAGCAGAGAAGCAGCGGGGGTGAGCTTCAGCCTCAAATATGCTGAGCGAGTAATTACCACGACAGCAGGGAGGAGATGGGGGAGATCTGAGTGACAAACCCTTTCATCAGCTGTTCTAAGTTCAATACCAACACCCCCCCCTTCCCCTTGTGCTCCCCCTCAGCTCAACCCTCACTAATAACCCTCTTCCCCCCTCTGTCCTCTCCGGCCTTCCTGCCCTGGCAGGAGGAGGAGTCCTTCCTGTCATTGGCAGCGCCTTTTAAAGGAAAGGCTGTGAAAAACCAGGCTACTGTCCAGGAGATGGCTCCATAAAAACAGCAGCACCAAACACTTAAAAGAGGCGCGCACACACGCACACACACACACACACACACACACACACACACACAAAAGCAACAGTCAGTGCACAAAAGCACAAACACACATGGGGACAAGCTCGCTTACAAAAACAGAAATCCTGGACGAAACCTTAAAACCTGCAAATTCTTACACTTCTGTGAACCCTGTCCTGCAATTTCAGATGTGCTGCAGAAATCTGGGCCAAAAGAGCATAAAAGAAATCTCCAGAAAGTAACAATTCACACTCTGCTGAGTCTGACAGTGTAACATTCAAGGTGCGAGTTAAGACAAAACCTGGAAAACAACATTCATGTAATTTTATGTTTTTCTTCATAAAGTTAAGCTTTGTCTGCAGAGTGCGGGGTGGGGGGGGGTGGGGGGGGGGTTTGTCCCTCCCATTCATCATCATACATACATACAATCCACCCTTTCTTTTATGACACCACAGAGCCCACAGTCAGCCCCCACCTCCATTCTGGGAGCTCTGAGAGCCGACATGGCTTCTCAAACACACCACAGTTTCATTTCGTTCTGCCATGAAAACAAAGCAGATGTTAATCCACTGAGATGAATCGTTGAATCTTGTCCCTTATCGTATGATGAGGCAGAGTTAAGTTTACAAACTTTTTTTTTTGTGGTTTTTCAACAATTTTTTAACATTTGGCAAACTGTAGACTATTTGACAAACAGCAGACATAAAAGACGTTCCTTTATTTCAGGCCAAAGTAAATATGATGTGGTGCAACATGGCTGGAAGCTGAACACAAGCTGGAACACGAACTCACTGAGGATGTTGTTTTCAAGCAGTTTGACTCAGACACACTCACCAGTCAGCAGCTTGAGATTGTCTTTGTTCCCGAGGCTTTTATAAGACTACTGTGACTGCAACAATATGCTGTTCCAAATATTGTTTTCTGCCTGATTTTTCAGCTTCACTATCCTTCACCTACTGTACAATTTGTCTTGAGTGCTTTCCCAACAGATAACATGCCAACTGTAACCTGATTGCTATGAATAATCAGATTAGATTAATAATTTGATTACAGTGTTTGCATGATTCACAGTAACTAAATAATCTGACATGACAGGATTTGTTTAAAAGTCTGTTTCCTGACCAGAGAGAGAGGCAGAGATTTGAGAGTCTGTGGGAAACGTTTCATTGATGCCACAAAGACGGAAGGAAAGACAGAAAGCAAGAACGCAAGTAAGACAGAAAGAAAGAAAGTGAGACTGTGGTTTTTCTGTGTTGATGAATTCACAGAGACCTTCAGTCCAGATTCTCTTTCTTGCAGTGTCAGTCGTAACCTGAAACCTTTTTTCTGACCACGTCGCCCCTCCATTGTTTGTGTTTAAAATCTGCTTTACTTAAGTCTTTGTTCACTTTGTGACTCCTCTGTCAGGACGCAAAAACACCAAAATAAACCCAACAATCTAAATAATTTCCTTATTTTAAGTAAATTTATCAGGGTTTAATCTGTCTTTTTTTAATCTTTTTTCCCCACTATTTTCATTCTCTGTTCTTCTGACTGTTTACTTAACTGATAATACCAATGACATATATCCTCCTGCTGCTTTTCTTTTTATGCTGCTGCAGTTGTTTTTATCTTGTTATTTTTAGGGAAGTAGTTCATGTTAAGCACTTTCATTACAGCTACAGGACTGTGTCATCACACACTGACTGAACTTGAATTTCCAGGTTGAGAGAGATTGCTGAGGCTTCACAGAGTAATTTATTCCTCAGCCATGCTGTCTGTGTGTGACAGTGTTCAGGAAAGCTGCCCACAGGGATCATGAGCACAACAGTAGTAGTACTTTATGGCCCAGTGACAGAGGTTATCTCATTTTATCAAACACTAGTGAGTTCACCCAAAATAACTTTTTTTAACCTCGTAAATCAGGCACCTGTTTTCTGTCTTTTAAACAGCATCCCCGTTATAGTTAGCTGTTCTCCTCCTATGAGATGGCATAATGGTTGAGGCGCTTTGTTAAACCAGCCTTGAAGAAGGCATTTAAAGAGAGCGAGTGCCAGAGAAAGAAGCAGATTATCATGGGATGAAAAGGAGAGTATTTCCCCTCAAGGCCTGAAACACCAAGATACAAAAAGTTCCAGGGGTTTAAATCCCAAATCCAGCTCCGTCCCTCCACTCGTCTTTCAGCTATCATCTCTTCTAACTGCCCATGTGCCTACAGACAGACTAATCTCTTAATTGACCCTTTGTAATTGTAATTGAATCATTAAAGTTTGTGGTCACCCGACACATGGCTTGCAAACTGAGCCATGTGTGAGGAGAGAGGACACATGAACTCGTTGCTGCTGGGAGGCACACTTGGAAGGTAAAGTGTAGAGAGGGGGATGTTCAAAAGAGGAGAAAAACAAATGTCACATAGAGGAGGAATCCCCCCCCCACACACACACACACACACTGCACACGCACTGCACAAGAAGCAGTGACAGAGAGAGCGGACAGACTTTTTGGCATGTCCACGCTCCCTTTAATGCCTCCTGACGTTGAAACAAAGGAAGGCAGAGAGGTGCTGAACTGCCTCACATAAAAAAACAGAGGAAAAGATGACCCCTGTTTAACACACACACACACACACTGAAGAACTCTGAGAGAAAATTAATGTCAAAAAGACACAGAGACCAAAATGCTCTTTGGACTTTAGAGCTGCAGTGTCCAACAGTATGTGTTCACCGAAAGCAAACTTTTAACCACTTTTCACTGATGGCCTCTCAGCATCTGTGCAGCATTATGGACAATGAGGACATTATTTACTCATGAAAACAGTCTAAATGTTTGACATGGACCAGAAGAAAAGTTATTAATGTGAAAGGCTCAGAGGAATATTTTTTTCCCAAGGGAGAGAAATTAACGAATTAAAGAGCTGAAGCTGATTTTATTTGCTTTAATTCTTGGAGTCAAAACGCTGAGAAGAGGTTCACTGTAATATTGTCTGACTGCGCTAATTTTTAAGTTTTTAAATCTTTCTAACAAC
>JAQFJA010000012.1:18228846-18239015 GCA_029874485.1 Naso brachycentron | reverse complement strand
AAACATTCATTCACTGTTCTTTTATTATTGGAATTGTTATGCTGTGTTGAATTGTTCATAATTCATTGTCAGTGTACCAGCTAGACACGGTCTGCATTTACCGTCTGGTATGTTATTGCCACTAAGGTACACAGTTCTGATCAGGAAGTTATTAATGATTTTACAGACCATAAAACAAAGTGTTAGAGGGAAAAGAGAAAAGAAAGGGTGCTGGACATTAATGAAATACAAGATGAGAATTTATTTACAAAATAGACATTTAAAAACATAGTAGAAAAAATAAAAAGAGTCTACATCAGAGCGGATTCCTGTTGTTTTTGCAGTAGGGGATAAAAATCCTGACCCCTTTGAGTTGAATCTTACTGATTTCCTTCAGTCCAAACATCATTCTGCCTTTCTATTGCATTCTTTGAGCCTCTTAATGCTTTTCTTTCTCCCTGTCTCTCTTTCCATTTGGTTTTGGCATGTGTGGATATCTAATTCAATCCTTCAGTTTGGTTCAAATGGATTCAGTTATCTTCCCTCCCGGAGCTTATTGGATGCTTCGGTCACACTGAGGAGCGACTCTGCTGCAGGCGAACCACACTGGCCCGGAGTCTGGATAGTTTGTATACGAGACAGCCTCAACCCTCCTCCCTTTCCTTCCCTCGTTCAAGAGGGATGAACTCTGGAAGAAACCCCCACTGGGGCTCTAACACCCCCCTTCGCACACACACACACACACACACACACACACACACACACACACACACACTGACTTCCCAAATTGTCCTGCCCGTGGCTCTTTATTTTTCATGCTGTTCTTGTGTATTACTACTCTCTTTTTCTTTTGTCTTTCTCCTTTTGTTTTTTTTTTGTTTATGTTTCTCCCCACATCACTTGTTTATGTTTTTATTATTTTTTGCAAGATAATAGGAAGCACTCCTTCTGCTGTATCCTTTTAGGAAATTTCTCCTTGTTTTGGTCTTAGCGATGGGACTTTTTACCTTTCTTTCACCATCACAGCCTGAAGACTCACACAAACACACACTCACACACACGCTACAATGACACACTGCAGGGAGCAGAGCTGCACAGTATCAGCCTGGTGAGCTCTCACCACACCTTGAGACAATTACAACTCCCCTCCTCACAGCACCCTGCCCCCTGTTGCTGCTTCGAGGAACGAGACGCACAAATGCAGGAGAATGTGAGGAAGAAGAAGAAGAAGGAGCCTCACTTTCAACAAAACATAAAATGCAGCCTCATGCCTGTGTCTCACACACATACACACACTTTGCAAGAAGAGCTGTTCACATTACAGCTATTCACAGTCAGGTTCTCCGGCTATTCATCCAGTCGTCATGTCTGACACACACACACAGAGCACAACTCTGGCGTCTCTCTCTCTCTCTCTCTCTCTCTCTCTCTCTCTCTCTCTCTCTCTCTCTCCCTCTCTGTCTGTTTCTCCACAAGCAGCTCCTCTGGCTCGGCCGCAGATATTTGCACAAAGTCTCACTGCGGTCATCAGCAGGCACACAAATATAGTCACAAATGTGAGGCAAGGAGCGTGAGACTGCTCATTTGTGATATTCACGGGTGTTGGAATGTGCAGCCTACAGAGTGGTGGTGGAAATGCGTGTTTCTGTGCATGCGTGTGTGTGTGTGTGTGTGTGTGTGTGTGTGTTCAAATGCATGGACAATTATATGTGTGTGTGCTTAAACTGAGTGCCTGTGATGAAAGACACAAAGGAAAACACACAAGCCCCACTCTGTGCCTTTAGGTTCAGGTTACTACTATCACACCACACTCTCTCTCAACACACACACACACACACACACACACACACACACAAAACACGCACAACATTACAAAGTATATTACTTATAAAGAAATTAGAAAAGGAAATTGTGTTCATTGTGGAAAGTTAAAAAAAATCCCCTCATGGTCACCACAGTGACATTTATTTCCTTTCATAACAAAACAAAACAAAAAAAAAGAGGAAAAAACAAGCTTTGATATTGACAGAATTTTAATGGCAGTGACATGAAAAAGGACAAAAGATGTGGCTACAACTAACTTTCAAGACATATTTACTTTTTCCTTAGAAAACCCAGCGATGCTTTCCTGTATTTACACCGATTCCAGGAAGCTCTGGGTCGAGACCATTAGTCAAAAAGAGTTCCTTGAGAGTTTTTTCTAATTCCCAGCTCCCACTGCTATTAAACAAGAATAGAGAACTCACTGTATGATTGAATGCACAGCAGGGAGCTTTTGAAGTGGATATCCGCTAAATTCAAATCCAGGGATGTTTTGAGTTTCATCTCATTAGGGAACAGAGTCCAGTCTTCCACTCACACTGATTAGGAGCTGGTTTGAATTAAATCTCAAATCCCACCTAAACCTCTGCTGTAATTTTGTATAATTTTGGTCACTTTGCACTAATGATAGATAAGTCACTCATTGTAGCTTTGCTTAATGGTTGGGAATGGGCTCATTATTTGCATGGCAAGTCTTCCTCACGGAAAATCATCAGAAGTGAAAACTCTTGCTGGCTCACGGCCTCAATAAACTATCATTTTACGTGAGGGTTTTCTACACGATGATGAGAGGGTTTTTAAAAATCTAACTGATAAATGTGTCAACTCCATTCCCACATTGTGATGTGAAAAGTAGGATGAACAAACTACAAGGCAGGAAGCGAAAGGCCTCCTATTACAACAAAGTGAGCTTACACTGTTTTCTTTATATTAGACATTAAATATAAATACAAACACTACACAGATACTTTGTGTTTTTAGACTTACAGTGATTTGAGTTCTTACAATATTGATTGTATATGTATGTGTAAGTGTATTGCCTGGGTCCAGAACTTTGAAGTACTGTAGCTCACTCCACCAAGTTTAGCAAACAGATTCTTCAGATTCTGGCACCGAAACATTAAACATCGGTCTCTTGTCCCAAAAATGATACATAGTCAGCACCATGGACAGGACTAATTCGGTTCTCATGCTGTTGTCAACTGTTTTTCAAGTGTTGTGTAGCTATACAGCACCAAACTCCAACACAAAAAGTAGTGTTTTTTTTTTTTAAAAAAACACACAAATGAACCAGCTTAAAAAGTAATCGATTACTTCTCATTGTCAAGAGACATTTTTGTTTCTTGGTGCATTCTGTTCCTCTTCATGGCTGCACTGGAAAACAGGAAACAGCAGAAAGCAGCACAGAGGCCTGTGTTTCAAAATGTTACACTGGTGTCTCTTTTGAACCTTTCATCTTAGTTCCTTTTGAAACTCAACGCTGACTGAAGGATGCTTAAGTTCTGCTTGAAGGAGGCAGAAATCTGTGGCTAAAATGATAAACAGTTGCATAAGTTACCAAGAGAGATAGCAGGCCTTTGCCTCCATGAAAGCTTTTGTTGATATATAGTAGCTATGATGAGTTAGATTGTGCTGGATGGGACTAGAATTCATGTGTCACGACTAAGCTGATAAATATTTGCTGTCTAACATTGCACACTGGGGTGACATTTTGCTTTATTGTTTGCCTCAGTGTTAAAAACAAAGCTGATGTAAAGAAATGACTTTGTTGCGATCCCTGTATAAAAAGGGCTAAAGAAGAGATAAATTGGAGCACAGATCTGTCAGGATGTTAGTCAGATGCTGCTGAACAGGTGAGAATGAACAGATGTAACTACCAAAGCAAGTTGTTACACATTTGTCATAGCCGACTTCTAGCGGTCCTGCTGAAATGCCTCTGACTTTTGAAGTTGGCATATCTGACAGCAAAGCACAAAATTTTTAAAGTCCAGACTTACAATCCAGTATGTCACTGACTTAAGCCTCTTAAATGTTTAATATCTGCTCAGGTGACCTGTGAGTGGGTTATCATGGAAAGGAAGGAGCAGCTGGCTGCAAAAAAGGAATGAAGATGTATACTTAATGTAATCTCATTACCTAGAAAAATATTTGTTGAATCACAGGTGGTTAATTTGGGCTAATTGTCAATTAGCTTGTCTTCAAAACTTAATTTCATTTACACATTTATTTGACACACATTCCATCCTTTCTCCTTTCCTGTTACAGTGTCACACACACATTCATACACACATGCATACAAAGCCACACTTACTGCATGAAATGCCCGTCGTACAATTACCAGATATTGCTGAATTTCTTCGTCCTTATTGGCTCCTACAGTCAACTATCAAGTAAAGTAGAAATCCCACAGATGAATGCGACTGATAGATATTCTGTATGTACCTGTCAGGTTTTCTGGGCCTCTTGTTTTGTCACATGTGACCACCCTTAGTGCCATTAATCCTGGCTGACATAATGCAGCCTTTCACGCGCAGAAACGTCCCAGAGGCAACATGTCAAAGTTGTAATGACAGTGAGATTGCTACTAGCCTTCCGGGTCTCCAGAGTATGACTGGAAATAAACAGATAACAACGGCTCACTGACCGCATTATCTGTGTGCACACAATGACACACACACACACACACACACACACACACACACACACACACTTGTACACACTCAAACACACCCACTGAATGACAGGAGTGTTCAACAGGTATTTCTACACCTGATTTCCGTCTCACAGGATAAGAGACACTTGACCAACATGTCTCTGTGTTTGATTTGAACACTGCAGAGGCTACAGATGGAAGGATTATAAAAATAACAGCAGATCTACCAAGCTGAAGTCTTGAAAACCTAGCACATTTGTATTTTAACACAGTCCCCTTCTACATTTACACAGTTACTCCAGCAATCTTGGAGCATACAGATCCTTTCACTGTAAAGAAACAGCATCTTGGACTTCCACAAAGCGATCCACAGCAGCAATGACATCATTACCACTGTCACAATGGCCATTGCAGAGCTCCTTCTTCGTCTTGAGTAAGAGGTAATAGTCTGAGGGTGGCAAATCGGGAGAAAAGGGCGGCTGTTGGATGAGTCTAAATCCACATTCCTGGATGGCAGCCATGCTGTTCATTTTCTCAGACGGTGCTGACTTGCAATTTTCAATTACCCGAAAGAGAAATACCACAAAAGTTATTAACGTTGAACTTTCTGCACAATCACTCAAAGGTTTAAACTGCCAGTGTATGTAATGGAAGCAGACCGACTCACCTCCTTCTAGGCCATGAAATTATCAATCACAACTCAAACAGCAGGCAAATGTAGAGGACTTAAATATCCTGAGGATCATAGCATTTACCAAAAACTCACACTAATGAGTTTAAGCTGGAAGTACCAGCATCGATTAACCTTCAAATTTAAAAGAGTGTATTATATTTTACGCAAACCAACTATCTTGGTTATGTCCAGTTTAGGAACAGATGACAAAAAATGTTTTAAAATAGAAAATTTTCTACTGTCAAAGGAGAAAATGTTAATAACAAATCATATGCCACATTTGTTCCATTTGTTATCTTTTTCTTTTCAAAACTGATGTTGTTTCCTGTACTGCTTTGAAGAGTGTATATTGTGTAACTCT
Organism: Naso brachycentron; assembly: GCA_029874485.1. NCBI lineage: Eukaryota > Metazoa > Chordata > Actinopteri > Acanthuriformes > Acanthuridae > Naso > Naso brachycentron. Next base: position 18,233,528 of record JAQFJA010000012.1, on the reverse strand, counting down.
TTTAGACTTACCCTTATACTATGATTGGAGCAGAATATTTAATTGTATAAACACGTCTAATTGTATAAACAGAGTACTTCGAGTGCTTAATGCAATACTGTGATGTTTGAGTAACATCTTAAAACACCACAAGGAGAAATAAAAGGAAAGATATAAGGAAATGAGAGAAGGCATTTCAGGAAATTAGATCAAGTAAAGGAGAAAGCATTTTTATCTCTGCAAATCAAAATCATTTTCTCAATACGCTGTGTTGTCTGTCTTTGTCTAAACTCTTGAAGTAACTTCCTCCCTTAGCCTCTCTGCCTCTCTGAAGAGCAATAGCACCCCCTGTGACTCAAAATGGTCTCAAGAAAAACACACAGCTTCTGCAAGACAAAATGAGGAGGTCTTAGCCAACAGTTAAATGTTTTTTTCAGTACAGTTCTGTTTCTATCCATTTTAAAGATGATTTGCAAAACCATTTAAGGAAATCAGCAACTAACACACATAGGCATTTTGTATTTGCTGTTTATTTCCAGCCTGCCCCTGAAGGTTTTTCCAAAACTGTGGAGCATCTCCTCTGTTTCACACACAGACATTTGACACACTATCTTGTCATGTGCATGGGCGTGGGATTCAGATTTCTTGCCTCCTGATTAAACATTTGACCAGTTTAGACCCTCATGATCTTATCAAATGATGGAACAGATCTTTTCCTGGAATCGGAAATTGGCTGATGTGGCGTTGTAGTTTCAGCTAGTTAAAGCTGTAAGTTTAAATATGACGAGATTCTCTCAGGCAGGAGCATCTTTGTGCTTTTTTGTGTGTGTGCTGATGTGAGTTTAAGTAAGGTAACCCAATGATCTCTGGACATTTCTTGAGGCCTTTTTTCTGTTTGTAAGAGCCACATTTATTAAAGTTCATGTTTCTGGGTAAAGCTGGAATCTGTCACAAATTATTACAATATTATCATATATGGTGTCATTTACTGCGTATGTATACCATTGAGTGTCGCTGTGCTATTGCCTAGGTCGCAGGTATTTAGGTACGTCTCGTTCACGTTGTTGCCATGGGTTTTACCCCGGAAGGGCATATGGTTTTTGCCAGTCAGCCGTGTGAAGAAACCGCAGGCTGTATCATACGTTTGGTCAGTGAATGGAAACTGTCTGAGGACTCTGTATTCACGTTGCACATGGCAAGAAAATAAATTACTTGTATTACAGTACGCTGCAAACCAAAGATGAGCCTGTAGATTCTTCACTGAAGCAACACAGCAGGACTGTAAACATCTCAGTAGCTGTAGTATCAGACTGAGCTCCCACACTATGAAATGGATTTATAGCACGTATTAAAAGAAAAAATCCTTCCTTAAAGACACACCTTTTGGAAAAGCACACTCCATTGCACTAATGTGTAGCAAATCGCCATACTTACTCTAGTAAATGACTGTAAATAAATGAATAATAAATAATATTTGTTTACTCACATAATGCAGCCATCTCTTTGGGAAGGTCTGCCCCAAACCGGCCGAAGAGGTGGCTACTGGCCAGAAGGTCAAAGGGGGAGTGGCTCCGCATGGAGTTAAAGGTAAACGGGTACATAGCTCGAGGAAAGCCAGTCATGTGACGCAGTTGGTGCTCCCTGTTGGTTGCCATTGTAAGAGTGCCGCTGGTGGTTCAAGTGACTTCTCTCTGATTGTTCTGTTGTTTGCCTTGTCTGCGTCGTTTTCTTCAGCGACCTATGGAGAGTTTGAAATTGGCCCGTGCCATGCAGCCCCTCTAGGCTGCTGGCTTCTCTGCCGTCGGGCTGCAGAGAGGTGAAGGGATGCTAAGGAGGATGAGGACCAGGAGGAAGGTGAAAATTACCTGAGCAGTTCCAGACTCTGTTGAAAAGAAAGGAAGAGAAGGAGGAAGGGGTTAGAAAATTTGGCTATGGCCAAGAGAGCACAGTGGCTGAACAACTCATTTAAAGTCAAATCAGCAACAACAATTCACACAAAAAACATCACTTTTGATAAGCAAAGCAATACCTGGAATAACTCAAAAGTAAACTCCAAAAGAGGAATGTATTTCCAGTGAATCAAGAACAAAAAGAGAGCAAGGAAGAAACAGTTGACAGAGCACAGAGGCAGAGGGTGCACAAAACTTTTCTCCTGCTTTTCGTCTGTCTTCAAAATAGTGTAATGATTTCAGGCAATGCCTTATGATTTCAATCAGCAGAACTGTATTATAAAGGGTCTCTCTGTTCTCTCTGCCAGCCTGACTCTAGCCAGTCTGCCCGAGAACAGCCAGCCACAACATGGGTACAATTAACCCTTTACACCAACAGACACACACAACCTACTCACTCCCGCTGCGAACCAGACACCCTCTGCTGAAGCTGAAGCCGCTGGAGCTTTGTGATGATCACAGTGTCTCACCTTTTCTGTCTCTGAGTACTCACAAAGTGGCTCTGTGACTCTGCCAAGCCTCCCCTCTTGTTGCTCTGTGACTCTCACATCCCTTTTAGTGATTTCATGAGTGGGTGGAGCTTGACTCTCTGTGATGGAGCTGTGGTAAATACAGCTTGGCTGAAGAATGTCTTGTTGTTTTGGGCCTGCTTCAGCATGGGAATCAAACACCCAGGGAGGGCGAGAGACCGAGTGAAAGAATTATCCATTTAAAAATGTCCTATTATGATGAATACTAAAAATCAGCAGAAAGACGGAGTGAAAAAAATATTTACTGAGACTTTCTTGAACAAAACATGTGTTTATGATTTGAAGTGTACTTTGATTTGTTGGGTTGGCTCATGTCTGATCTGCTTGCAAAGAGGGGGCGGGGTTTATCACCTATACTGCTGTCAGCCACTAGGGGACGATCTAGATGTTTTGACTTTGGTTTTGCAGAGCTGTCAAGATGGCCACCTTTATATACAGTCAGAACATGAGAAATCTGCTCCTGAGGACCCAGAACAATTGAGATAAACTACAGTAAATTAACATTACTTGCACAATTTGAATAACATTAAAAAAACATTCCACAGTCACACATCTTTCTAGAAACACTCCCTTAGGCTACATCTACATTGCTGCATCTGAAATCAAAGATGCAGCAGTATCGCGACATTTGAGCCTCGTATCCTCACTAACGCGGCGTCTTAGTGGCTGAAAGATGGAGCAGTTCAAAGACGACGAACCCCCTGTTTTATTTTGAATTTTCTGTCTTTGTGTCCCGTTGTGGTCGGGCACAAAGGGGTTTGGAGAATGCACGGACACCCTTAGTGATTGGTCGCGCTGCAGTTGTGTGACTATTTTGTGGAAGAAAACCAGCCTGTATGTGTCATGCATGTATCTGTGAACCTCAACTACCTGCCGTTATTTCAAAGTAGATAACGAATTACAGGTGTTGCTGACCTTGTTGTCTCTGCTAGCTGCTGTTATGCAGATAAATTCTGCCTTTCATCATGCTACTACTGCTAACATGCACAGGAGGAAAGATGTTATTCAGCAAATTGCTACAGTTCCCATGTTCAGCGATGCTATCAGCCCTACGTTGATTGAGACAATTTTATCAATTGAGTTGTGGTTCCAGAGGAATGGCAAGCAAACTTTCGCATGTCAGTTCAGATCGGCCCTGACTGACCTGAATCTTCATGTGGAGGGAACGACAACAATGCAGGTGCTCATGGATGTTTTCACAGAGGTGACCTGCACATTATATTAACGAGGGAAGACTCTTAAAAACCGCCAATGTGTTTGGATTTTCCTGAAAAAATATTTTTGTCATGTAAGACTGTCATTATCGTCCAGGAGCCAGATTAACGTCAAAGATTAACATCAAAAGACGGCGTGCAGAGCCTGAAGTGAGAGAGTTTATTATCGGTGAGTTAGGTGACATTGCATTGACTGCACGCACATCGAAGTAAAACATACGCTTGCTATTTTCTAGACTAGAAAACAGAAAGGGGAAATATTCTTTGAATGAACAGGTGTTGTGTGACGTTGAATGGTCATGTGATATGCGTGTAGTTTGGCTGGAGGGTAGAGATGCTACAGAGCTTACACTGCGCATATGAATGAGGAGCGCTTTTGATTTAGGACGGAGTCTTAAATCAAAGACGCAGCAATGCAGTTGTAGCCTTAGTTAGGCCTCTACTAATGCTAATCCACAGACTTCTTCTTCAACACTGTTCACAGGGACTATTTCGAGGGTAGAAAGTAGTTCTAGTTTAGTCTCCTCTGTTGTATTGAGTGGACTTCTTGAAACCCAGACAAATATATCCCAAACTGTTTGCATGGCTCGACACAGCTAGAGCTCAATGGAAAACATGTGTTTACTCTGATGAAAACATGTTTTATGAGCTGCCGCTGCTGCATCTTTTTAAAAAGCTCTAACTATAACAGGGTGCCCCAGAGTTCATCGCTCCACATTGAGAAATGTGTTTGTTTCTTTGTTTTTAATCTAAAGCTAACCCTTTGCATGCCCATCAGTCCATACACTATTTAAAATCACAGTATGCTTACAGCTGTTTCTTTTTAATTTTCTATTTTTCAGTTGACCACTGAGTGCTTCATCTTTTACGGAAACCTTCTAGTGCCAAAATATATTATATACATGTGATGAGGTGTTTTATTTGTTTTTTTTTTAAAGATATCAGGACATCTTAGATTATAAACCATGGATATTTTTAAAAATATATTAGTTGACAGTTCCCTGCATTCT
>JAQFJA010000012.1:18148160-18165050 GCA_029874485.1 Naso brachycentron | reverse complement strand
ATTAGCTTGATTATCAGATACGAGTCCATGTAAATTTGTTCTGCGGATTAGGAGGGCGTCCTTACATAGGGTCAGAATGCTTAAAATGGAGAATGAAATGCAAACACTATTGAGGGAGGGGCTTTTGGGTTAATATTATGAAATCAGGTTTAATTAGTTTGGGCCAGTGCTTGGTCATGTAGATGTGTTGTTGCTCTACATGACCCGTGCAAATGACTGACGCATGGCCAAAGTTCACAACTCACCTCTGTGACATACAGTTCAGTCATGATCTGCAGCAGCCAAAACCAGTTTGGGTGCTTTTTTGGTTTTATCTGTGTGTGTGTGTGCGTGTGTGTTCGTAAGGCCGACATGCTATACAGGCTTGGCTGTTTGTCCAGGGGTGTAAATTCACGGCTGTTGAGCCAATTCAGCCTCACTAGTGGGAGGTTAGATCAGGACATGCTGTGCCCTTCTTAGGCCCCTTCCCTCCTTCTTTACCCCGCCCCATCCCCTCTGCATTCGTTCCATCTTTCGTCTATTTCCCTTTGAGGCTCCATCATTTTCTTGACAATGTCTTGGGTGCCTGTGAGTGCTAATATTTTATTAAAGTGACTATAGTTGTGGTTATTCAGCAATCCTTATTCACACATGAACAGTTCCTTATCTGAATGTCAAATCATGGTCTAAAACTAGAATTACCCCCTCGTGGCAGTATTCCTTCGCCAACCAGTCATGTTACAGTTTATATCCATGTCTGTCCAGAGCAGACTTTAATGTAGTAGACTTTGAGGAAATTTAATAAAGGGTATAAGTGTATTTTAAGGTGAAATTGAAGTATGATTCCAGTAACCATTTAGAGAAACAGTCTCTTCACTTAGAGACTACTTTACAGTATGGAGTACGGTCACAGAGCTTCGTCCCATGATGCAACAACTATCACCTGCAGCTCAATATTAGCAGAACCAATGAGCTTGTGGTGGATGATCAGTGAAGCATGAGGCTCATCTGTCCTCCTCTCTGTCAGAGAGAGGAAGTGAAGAGGATACAAGTAGCCTACGGTCCAAGTCGATATAAACTGAACTGGACTCAAAACACTGAAGCACTTTTCAGAGAGTGGACAGAGCAGACTGTTCGTCCTGAAGGATCTTTAATTTTGCCCTTTAAAGGGAGTTTTCCTTACATCAGTCGGAGGTCTAAGGATGGAGGATGTTCTACAAACTGAGAACCCCCTTGAGGAAAAGTTCTGATTTGTGATATGAGGATATGATGCTAAAAAAAAATGATTTGACAGGACTTTATTTAACTTTGCTGTTTTTGTTTTACTGTATGTAGTATAGCGTCACCTGTAAGTTTCTTCCAGAAAACAAACAACAGCGACAAAAACAGAATAAGAATCCATTTTGTGATCACGTTTGGCCATTAAAACTGATTTTGACAGAACACAAAGTTGTGTCCTGGACAGTAGACAATTATTCAAATAGAGACGTTGATGAAAAGAAGCTACAGACACACATGTGCAACCAGGCAGTGCAGAAGATCTTTACAATCACCAGAGTGTAAAGGTGAGGCCCTACAAATGTGCTTGTCGCTGAGTGAGTGACTGAGTGAGTGAGCAAGCAATTTTCAGAATTGGTCATGCAGTCATTACTCTCCTCATTGGTTGTTGCCCTTTCAAAATTAATCCGTGTGAATGTACAGCACATTATGTCGCCAGTGGGCATTTCGCTGAGTGAGGAGAGAAGTCTGGCTAAGTGAGGCAACCGAAACCCAACAGCTTTTAAATAATCACATAGATGTTGTTAATGTTGTGTTGTGATTGAAACTCTGACCCACCACACACTGTTGTAAAAGACAAATGTTTTTTCACTTGACATCACATCACATTATCACTGTGGGTAGACGCGGGACAGCGGGACCTACAGCAGTGCTTCCTGCCTCTCGCCGCTGAAAAGATGCTCCAGACCCGGCAGGAGGTGGCACGAAGCATCTGTACAGACAGATGGGTGGCGGCTACTTTTCCCACATGTAAATTCCCTGTTTTTTAAATTCAAATCAAAGACACCACAAGCATTTCTAGATATTTTTCTTCCGAATTAAGCGTCTTTTACTTTCTACTTTTAGGAGAACTTAACATGAGATATATTTAATCAGAACTGTTTATGTCGTTTTTAGTGTTATTTGTTGTTTTGCCTGGTGGTTTCATTAATGTGTTGCATTAAAATCAGGATATATGTCTTGCAACTGCATTCATAACTTTTTTTTTTTTTTTTTCATAAATGTCATAAGAATGAAATTTAATCCGCTAATACAGTGCAAAATATCAACTCTGCCACTGACTACCCAGACCAATATCAACCACATTTATGCACCTTACCCAGATGCAGTCCAGCCATATTTCATCGCGTCTTTTAAACAGAACATCATGAGGTTACAGGAAAGTTGACCTTCACCCTTTTAGGTAAAAAATGTCATCATTTTGTCCTTTTGGATATTTTATGAAATTTTGTCATAATTTGTATTTTTCATTTATCTGTTTTGAGAGGTCACAGTGGCCATGACCTTTAACCTTGGATCACCTAGCTCTAATCAGTTCCTTCTTGAGTCCATGCCGACTTTTTTGCTAATTTAAAAAAAAAAAATCCTCAAGGTGTTCCTGAGAAATTCTTCACAAGAATGGAATGAATGCATGGACGGACAGACATCCAGAAAGCCTTTTGCCTCTGGCAGCTTAGCGGCATAACAATTCAATTTCATGTGTCCAACAGATGAACAGCTGCTCCAGACAGTACAGATGTTATCTGCTCATGAGAACTCTGTCTGTAACGTAGCATCAAAGATTAAGATCTAAAGAAAACTCATTCCAGTCAAGGTGGAGTGGAATTTACTGTACGAGCAGTGACAGTCTGATTCAGTATTAACTTACAGCATCGGTCCTCAAACTCAAACTTTTGCAGAAGCCAAGAAAAGTTCACCCTCAGTCTCACCACACAAATTTTATCATTCATCAACAATGACAGGGGAAGCAATTGTGAAGAAGGTTGAATTTTCCAAATCCAAGTTGAATGTTACTGAAATATATGTCAGCTCAGTGGCAACAGCAAAGCCTTTCACGCCCCCCTGCAGTGGTTCTTCGCCCATCAGTTGGGCCCACCAAACCTGCATCTTCTTTCCATTGCTCATTTCGGGCTAAAATATAATAAAAAGCTTTACTGCCAGTCATGGACACATGTTGCCTAACTCTTTTTGTTATCTCCTCAGTAGTATTTTACCTTTGGCCTATAAACCTGCATTGCTAACACATTTTTGTAACAATTTTGTAACATGATTATTTGCAGTTTGAAATATATTATTTTTGAACTAATAATAAACTAATATACTTTGGGAAACATGTTTAGGTGCTAAAACTCCCACTGAGTTGCAGCCTATGATGATAGCTTAGCTTATCAAAAAAAAAAAAAAACTAAAAGCAGGTGAAACAGTCAGGCTCTCTCTTAAAGGCACAACTCTGGTTATACTAAACTAAAAAGTCAGTGGTAAATATGCGCTTAAAAAATGTCCAACTGTTTCTTTAGAAATGAAAGTCATGATGGGGACTTGAGGCTAATTCAGCATTAAACAAGACTAGGTGAAAACATTAAATGACTGAACTGCATCTGGGTCAGGTGTAAATGTGGTTAACGTGGGTCTGGGTGGTCAGTGGACACTGAATTTATACGTGGAAAAGAAGCCGTCATCCGCCTGTGTGTAGCGATGCTACGTGGTAGCTTCCTCCAAAGTGACAGCGTCTGTCTGGTGGCAAGAAGCAGGAAGCACCGCTGTAGGTCCCACTGTCCTCCATCTACTCACGGTAATAATGTGAGGCGATTTCAGGCAAAAAAAGTCTTTTTGTCTCTTACCACAATGCATGGTGGTTCCGAATCTCAATCACAACCACAATACAATATAACAACATCTACGTGATTATTTAAAAGCTTGTGGAGACATTTTTTGGTTTCAGTTGTCTCGCTTAACCAGACTTGTTTTCACAATCAGCGAAACAACCACTGATGACAAAATGACCATTCGCACAGATTAATTTTGAAAGGGCAACAACCAATAAGGACAGAGTGATGACTGTCTGACCAATCCCGGAAGTTGCTCACTCACTCACAGCCAATAATGGTCAAAAAATGGTTAAAAATCACTCACGGTTGGCAGAGTTTGACCAGATCTTGGTCTGTGGTTCCCGGATGGAGGCCACGGATGTACAGGTTCGTTTTACTCAGCTGTTCCCCTCCCCCGCCGCTGCTGTTACTACTACTGTTAGTGTTAGGACTGGGCGGCGCCATCTGATGGCCGGAGGACACATAGGCCTGCTGCAATAAAAAAAAGAAAGAATCAGTATTAGTGCATTGAGTATGAACACAAAAAAGAAGTCACTGCTGGAATACTTCATATTTTCAACCCTGCACGAGTGCAGCGAGGTTAGTTATTATTCAAAGAGTCAAAAACTCAAAAGAGATGTTGATAGACAGAAAGTAATCCTGCAAGAGACAGATGATTATGTGGGAGCTGCGAAAAATGATATCATACAGGCCTCATGTCAACACTCACCAATACTGCTTTCTGAGGGGAATGTGGGGCCTCTTGGCTGCCTGCTCCATATAGGGAAAAAGGGCCTCTTATGCTTTCTCCATGTTGGGTAACTACTTTTTTACTTAAAGAACCACAAAAGAAAAGCTTGTGGTGCATATCAAAACCAATGCTCTTAAGATCTAAAACTAACATTTAGTCAGTCTGATGATACGTAATTCAATAATAAACTATGTGAATTATATTTTTAGACTGCAGCTATTTCTCTCAGTTTACATCTGTTTAATAAGGCAGCTCTTTCTAAATGAATCACCACTGTCTGTCCAAGCTTGAATTTCTAGACTTGCACAGGTCCTCAGACATTTCTCTCTCAAGCAGCGTCTGAGCTTAACAGGTCAACAAGATCCTTGGTAGCGTAAGGCGAAACAGGGTTCACTCAGTTCACAATACGTACAAAGTCTATTTATCAAAACAGGATAATTCAAATAAGTGAGTAACAACGACACAAGAGGAGCTGATTTCTGCATGACAATGCATGTTGTGACCATCAGTAATTATCTGTCTACCTCCACTGCTGAACTTCCTTCCCATTTCTCACGCAGGTTTTATTTCATCATCAGTGATGGTGAATACAAGTAGTAAACTTCAACTGTCAACTAGTGGATGACTCACCACCTGGGACATGACAGACCATTGCACAACAGCCAGTGCATCATATCATCTCACTATGGGGCTGTGACCCTCTCTGGAGAGATCAAACAAAAGATTGTGTAACCATGCAGAGCAATACTTTTAATGGGATAAATGTGGTTTCATTATCACTTGCCTGTCAAGAGAAAAAAAGTTGTGTCTTTCTAGGAATAGATCTTCTTGCGCTTGTCTAAATAAGGCCCAAGCAATAAATAGCGGCACTTGAGTGCAGACAAGGCTCACCAGAACTGGAAAAATTGTATGTTTGCTGTGAGAACAAGTCTTGATCACATCCATGTGTTTTAATCCAATGCTGCAAACAAAGGAATAACAACAAATACGCTTTCTGAATGAGCGCAGTGCTGTGGGGGGCCGGAGGGTCTCATTTGAGAGGCTGATTGGACAGAGGCGACAAGAGGACAATGGGTTAATTTCATGAGAAAGGAGAGGGTCACGGATCAGACTGGTGGTGTTTAGGCAAAGCCCAGCAGGAAGCCACGGTCACACTAGGACCACCAGCAACATCAACCGATCCTGCTAATTAGACACCATCCATACGGCGTGGAGCCCCTCCATGACAGCCCCTCTGACCCCTATTTTGCCAGCAGCAGGGCAGCCGCTTCAACAGCAGGCTCATTTCTCTACAGATAATCCTTCCTTCCTTTACCGCTGAAGAAGCCTGAAAAGTTTGCATGTGTTTGCTCATGTCAGGCATGATGGAGACTCGGCCTGCTTCAAGGAAAACAAAGAAAGAGGCGTGTGTGTTCCTCCCTTTCATCTCTGTCATTCCAAGGATATTTACACAGTCCACAAGCAAGAAGGCGTAAGCAGCAGGATGTACTCCCAGACTCAGACATCAGATTCAAGGTGTTTCCAGTTACACTCATGATGATATTTAAAAGTATTCAGAGTTGTTTATCATGTCAAAAGAACAAGCACATTGAAGGTTCTTACTTTTAAAATAAAAACAGCTGTAAATCCATTAAGGATCTTGACGATTAGGCTGCTAGGATGACCCAAAATTTAAGTTCTTGTTCTTGCGTAAAATAAAAAGAGACAGATTAGCCATTTTTACGCAAAAAGAAACACACTTATGCAGGGTTTTTAACACAGATAAACTCACTAAAAAGAAGCAATTGACTTGCTTCCTATAACAGATAAGTTTTCCTTTCGTATTTTTCTGGGGTTTTTTACCTTTACAAACACACAAGTCACAATGTTATAGCAGTGACTTTTTCAAGTCTTTTATTACTTCACTCTCTCTTTCAAACTCAAAGCTGACTGACTGATGCTCCAGCAATGCTTAAATAGACATATGGGTCATAAGTAAATTAAATATGGAATATGTTGTTGTGACGCTCATGGTGTCATTAACCTGTTTCTCCCCTCAACTTGGAGACATTTTTGTTGCATCATGCACGATATGAGGGACAAAGTCGCCATTGCACATTCACATTCAATAGCATTTCCACCTTTTCCACCTGGGTGTCATGTTTAGATCATTGCCAGCTGTGTGATGTGACTACTGCGGAGTTATTTGACCTGGGAATGCCTGCAGTGTCCATTCCCACTGAAGTAAAATGCCAGTTATTAGTAGGTTAGTGGGTTTTTTATGCAGTGTGAAAGGTTCTTCAGATATTCTCCCCTCAATTATGTTTCTGACAGCGTCCATTAGGGCCCGACGGATGTATCGATTTGCTGACGTCATCGGCCAATATTGGCCTATTGCAGATATATCGGTATCGGCGCATATGTTCTCCTATATATGCGATATTAAAATTTTTTTTTAAGGCTGGAAAAATTGCTTGTACTAGTAATTTAAAATGGAGTAACCAGGCAGTCTAGCAGAGAGCGTTCCATTATTTGATTGGAAATAAGTAAAGTATTTACTGTTCAGTGCAGTGATGTTTGGAATAAAGTGCATTAGATATCCTGCCTCCATTACACATTTTTGGCACACATTATTTGATTACTACATTTAAAATATCATAAATAAAATATCAACTTATATATCGGAAATCAGAGTTTTCTTACTCCCTAATATCGGTATTGGTATCGGTCCCAAAAATCCCATATCAGTCGGGCCTTAGTGTCCATCATAAGTTTTCCAAAGAATGCTTTTGTTGCAGTTTTTGAACTGAGTAGCATTGTCTTGTACATGTGTCTTTTATTAAGTCAATTGTCCATACCCTGTAAATCTTAATAATAACAAAGCACCAGTTTGTTCATTTTTGGCAGACCAGAACATTTTAGGGCCAGTGAAGAACACATGAATACAGCTGTAGATCTCATAGACGTTCACCTATCTGGTCACAGTGAAATACATAATAAAGTTTTTGAAGGCAGTTAATTTTAAAATGATGAACAGGACAGCAGAGATGTATTATCTCATTCACACATTATCAGAGACGAGTCCCAATCAAGTTCCAGACTGGAGCAGCAAGAGCAAAATCATCTTCATCTGCAACCACACAGATTCTTTCATGCACACACAAACGCACACTGACACATATGCATACACACATACACTGCTGTAGCGTGCTTGATTGTAAAAATCTATAATAGAACCTGAACCTGTTGTTATTTCTTAGACATTGCAACTGCGAAGAACAATTGGTACGGTAGAAATGTTCAGATACTTACATGACAACCTCACATAAAAATGTACTCTAAGTGCCTTAATGACACTGCTAGGGTACAAAAGTACTTGAAACATTTAAGCCTTAAATTTGCAGAGTTACATGGTTCACTTAATACACTGTCAGCTGCCCTCAAATTTCAAAGTATTACAAGCTAAATGGCGATGTGAGTGTTTTAAATTGTTTACATAATTCCCAATTTAAAATCGTCAAAAACTAAACAAATTAAATGGGAAGTACAAAGCTGAAAATGCTTTTTGCTGCCCTGCTGATTGTTGTTTACTATTCAGGCTATTTTAGAGTCCTTATGTACTTGATTTACATGTTTACTGTTGAAGATCTTCACTGGAACACTACTTTCTTTCTTTTTTTTGGCTTAATTTAGTCTTAGTTGCTGAAAGAGTTTAAGGACAAATAAATTATGTATTAAATTTATGCTTTAATGACAGTTCATTAAGGATTTTCTACATAGACAGTCCACGCATTACAGTCAGGTATTTCCATCCACTGACGTGACCCTAAAGGCATCTGAAACCTGAACCTCAGGAAACAACCCAAGGTTTTATGGTGACACTCCAGGACAACACATTAAGTGAGAATGTTAAATTTTAGAAAATGAGCTCGTTTTCCCAACAGTAACATTTGCACACTTAATATTCATATGTAATCAAACTCATAGATCAAACATCATTGGTGTTTAAAGACTGGTTCAGTTGAGACAGAAATAGGGTTGTCACTTATGATCATGAAATTTTAACTGACGGTTAATTGCCACAAAATAAATAATTGTGATTAATTACTTTATTGTCTTTTCTATTCATTTTATGCAACTATAAAGCAAAAAAAACTTATCTGAGCTAAAACTAAAAACCTGTCCAGCAGCGGTAAGGTGTAGGCAGCTAAGCTCATTTCTTCCCGGACATTGAAACCATGTGCTCAGGCAGACAGTTCACTTGCCTTAACCACCCGATGGAAACGTTCATGTTTCCGTCTTCTACTATTATGCAAATATTACAAGTTAAATGTCTTAAATTAAACAATCAGTGGTGCTAATTTTATACTTAAACTGTAGCAGAAGAGGAGGAAGCAACGTGACAAGGAAATGGTGAAGGATATGTGACATGTCTGTTTTATCTAGCTGTTTTTATACAAGTGAATGGAAATGATACTATCAATAATATGCAAAACGATCTCAGTCATCACAAATTATTGCAATCAGGAGATTATGTAATAACTATGACAGGGCGAGCAACTTTTTCAGTGTTTTCAGCAGAGGAAGCATTTTTCCTCTTCTTGCTGACCTGCTACAATATCATGACAAAAGACTCAAAAATATCACTGGATATTTTTGGAACTGAGGATAAAAATCAAGAACATCCTATAAATAAAACCATTTCCTCTATCTTGTAAACTTACTTCAATACTTTGAAGCTGCTATGAACTGTCTTACTCAAATACTAAGTGGAGTTGGTTTTCAGTTACTTTAATCTCTCGATACATCAAAAATGTACGTTTTTATTTTATGTTGATGTAAAAAATAATCATATATACACTTGGAGCTCTGACCACTGTATCACTTTGCCCAGGTCCACCCTCTATGCAGGGTCCTCCATGTCTGTTTTTATCTCGGTCTCTCTGTGTGGGGCTTCTCCAGTCGACCCCAGTTTGACCCACAGAATTCCATGGATTTCCTGGCTGTTGGGGGGTCCGCCCACCTACCCATGTCCTGTCTGCCTGCTCCCCTCTGGAGCGCCTGTCTTATCCTCAGGCAGGAAAGAGTCATGACTGTCTGACAAGCTGACCGACTTACATGCTAACGCACAGATTTATAGTCCGGCTGAATGAGGGTGCAGCTTCCAGTTTGTATCCAAACACAGTGCTGAGCTGCCGCTTTGCACCAGCTCCTCTTCAGCAGCAACAAGGAAATGGGATCACAGCAGAAATCATTTGATATATTCTCACTTCCCTTCTCAAATATCAAAACCAAATCATTTCCTGTTGCTGTTTAGATCCAAATTATATTACCTAAACAAGCTTTCTTTCTCCCCAGAGGAAATGAAAGTAACAGATATACAGATATCATATATGCATTAAAAACTATTAATGAGTCTTTTTATGTTAGCCGAGGGTTAGGTAAGGACTGTGTGTCTCATAAAGTGGCAAACTGCAGTATGATGGCAGGCAGGAAATCCTCTGTGTCTGCTACTGATCTTATCACGCCGCCATTTGAATGACGAGCTCTGCATTCCAACCAGGTGACAGGGACACCAAACTCACGCTCAGACTCGTACCTGAAACCTCCTTCTTCTCTGTCTGAAAACCTCCCTCTCCTTTTGTCTTTTTACAGGCCCCTATTAATCTTCGAACTGTCTGTCTCTTAATGTTGTCGATCACAACTTGCGCAAATGCAAATGCACATGCATGCATGCATGGCTTTCAAGCCGGGTCAGGTGACCAGAGCCTGGGGAGCTTGGAAACAGATACCTATAAACACTGGCCCTCAGGTTCGCCAGAGATCTAACAGAATGTGAGGCACACTGAGTGTCTGGCATCACTGCAGCACTTGGCGTCGGATTTCTGACAGCTGTGCTTTCTCCAAGGACTCTGTCTCCCACTCTACCTGTTCACCTTGGCTGGTTTATGCGGTTGGCACTAAAGTTGGGGCCTGATCCAAAACATCTGACACATTAAACAAAGAGACAGATAAACATATACCTGGCGGGAGGCCAGAGGGACAAAGGTGACTGTACAGCAGAGTTCAGAGAGGATAGACTCACTGCAGCAGAACACACACAAATGCAAAATTAAGCCAGCAGACTGCTGTTGCATACTGGTGTATGTAATGGAAAAAAATCTTAGTTTGAGGAATTGTTAAAAAAAAAACGCACTCACAGGCACATTTTGTTTGTTTTGCTGTTTTGTTTTGATCTTGTTTTAATCCGGCTGGCAAATTTCACTTCATTTTGCAAACATTTTTCTTTAAATTTAACCCTACAGTAATGTTTATTGTTTTGTTAAAACACACTCAAAAAAAATCTAGATTAATTTTTTAAACAAGCCGAACTTGTTCTCGATTGATAGAGTTATAAATGTGCCAGCTGTAAAAAGCAAGATAGCTAAAAGGCTAAAAAACTTTGTAAAGCTGCAGACTTGCAGATATTTTATATTTGAATATTGATTGATGAAGCGTTGAAGATGGTATCTTCATGCTTCTAAAAGTAACTTTTTACTTTCCAGAGCAGCACTGATCTAAATTTTAAGTGCTTATATGCACAACTCTTTCTTAAAATGAACTTTGTATCATTTTATCAATTCACCCATCAATAGTAACTTGATCAGCTGGTTCCCCTGTGGAGAACTGAATCTCCACTGAAATTCCATGTGTCAATCAAACCATCAGCTTTGGGATATTTGTGATTTAATCATGCTTCCATTCTGATTGCACAACACTCATTAATAGAAAGATAGATAACAGATTTTTTAAATCGATGCTTAACTTTCATTTCAGTGTCACACAATACAACAACAATACTTTCTAATTTCTCTTTTAAATACAATAGAGGTGTTCATTTATGTTTTTGCTAATTTGCTACAATTCATGTATAAGTCACATTAATGGTGACAATTTACAAAGCATAACACATATACTCTGGTTTTCCACCGTCCAGGTATCGGCTGGTTTCAGTTCTCGTCAGTATGATGAGAAAAATCTGCTTGCAGAGACTTGAATTGCTTTTGACAGACCGTTAGTAATCAATTACAATGAACAGTTTAGTTTTTTCAGTCAGAGTTACACTTCTGCTGCAGGGTAAAACAGATACAAACAGGAACTGAAAAATCCCTTCTCGGTGCAACTCAAGGATGCCTGACAACTGACATTTAACAACTGATACCGTTTGAGATTTCGCAGTGGGTGGCTAAAGCCGCCACCTAAAAGTCTATTACTGGAATTATCGATCCGTCTCACTTTTGATTTGTAACTGCATGATTGTATTCAGAGCAGCGCAACGGCAATCGACTGAACTGAATTCTTGTTGTATCTAAGTCTCACGCATGACGTCTGACATCGACCTGCAATCAAAGTTCTGCAGCCATACACACATGTAAGGAGAGCTCATGTTAGCCTAGCCTTCTGCTGAATACTATGGAATGATGTTCAATCCAAAATGAAAAAAAAACAACTTAAGGCAGACGTCAGAGATATTTAAAGAACCTACGATGACACAAACACCAAAACTAGCAGAGATTAAAGAGCAGGAGGATGATGGAAACAAAGGACAGTGTGACTGCAGTCTGTTGGCTCTGACGCTCTCTGCTCCAGTGATGAATGTTAGTGAAGTCGGCTAAACTGCGTTTGAACCAGACGGTAGTGCAAGCTCCTGCTGCCGTCTGCTGTGATTGAATCTTCGGCTCACATTGCTGTCAGCAGCCCGGCAGCAGAGACGATTCGTGCTGCACTGAGATTTCATAACTGAACCATTAGCAGGACGAATAGTTTACTGTCATTGACTGTTTGGAAATCGGATCACAGATGACGAAGACAGGCCTTAAAAATGTGAGTCTGAGGTAAAACGTCTGACTGATGAAGTCTGATGTGGTGCTGAGCTGAAAAGAGGAAGGACACGTTGAATCTCTGTATTTAAAAGCCAAATCCAATTTGACTGACAAACTTCTGAGTTAGGTACAGTCCTGCTGAAATTCTGACATTTTGTGGAGCATAGTATGTTAGTAATACTGTATGTAAATAAACAGGGAAATTAGGGACAAATAATGCCACAGCCACCATGCACTTAAGCTCATTTATTTTCCTTTTAATGTTTCTCTGTGAAATTAAACTTTAATTGTTTTGAATTTCGATATAAGGTTAACAAGAAGCACACGAGGACTTTTTCCATGACCATCCACAGCAACTCTCTTTGGTTTTTAAGATAAAAACTGTATCATAGATCTACAGCAGGGATGTCCTGATGGTACATGACAGTGGCATCACACTTGTGTGTCTTTTGACACGTATTAGTCAGCAACAGTTCTGTTAATAATAATAATCACTGGCTAAAATGATCAAATTACAATGTTTTTACTCAAAATGACATCACAGTTACTCATCACGATGAGCAGGGATCCATCTTTGTGAGCAAAGCTGTGTTATTAATAACTTCACAATGAAATTTGTGTCAAATGTCTGAATAATCTGGATTTTTTTTTTCTTTTTCAAGCTACATGTTAATTAAAATAAACTCAATAACATGAAAAGGATGTATTACTGACTGAGCAGAGAGATTTATCATTGCCTGCTCCAAATGAACCCTTGCGATTGGACAGTTTGTCAACTAAATCTTAATTGCGTGGTTTGTTTTGTCAAAGCAGGAGAGATAAACACAAACTGTATGCTGTGTACCTGATCAGGTTTTACTAAATGTGGATAACAAACAGTTTTAGTCATTATATGATTCCTTTATGGAGCCATGATCTGAGTTAATCACTGATTTTTTTTTCTCCTGACATTACTCACATGGTTTTATAGTTATTATTCATTTTCAAGACACCTTTTCACAATAACATTTTTATATAACTTTTATGCTGATCAAGACACATCTGAGGCATTTTATTTCTCCTACCCATTAACGATTCTGTTAGAAGATAAAAATCGATCTTTCCTACATGTTTTATTTGCCTGTTAATGTGTGAGCTTTCGAACAAACTTTTTTTGTTTGGGAGCATCGTTTTGAATTCCCAGCATTGCACTGTTGCCACATACGGCACTTAAAATTCAAAGTGTTGTGAAAGAGTAATGTCAGAGAAGCCGAAAAAAACTACTCCTTCAACAAGGTTTGGTTCACACGAGGCAAGAGTGAGGTAACACTGGTGACGTCTGAAATCCTGCATGGCAGACTTTTGCTATTCAGTCATGTCTGAACGGCTTTTTGAGTGAAACTTTTCACATCCGTGTGGCAATTTAATGCTGCAGTTAATATCCAGTTGTGCTTTGATCCAGTACTATATGTGTCGAGGCGCATAGATCTTAAAAACACAGCAGTAAGTTGACTTTTGTTGAAAGGGACTCCTGCCAGGATGAGAACAAAAATCTGATTGACAAGTATAAAAACAAGTCACTGGAAGTGGCCCTGAGCGAGACGCATGATACTTTTGAGTGGCGACAAGCCGCCTCCTGTTATTTTTGCATCCAGGAAGCTTTACACGGAAACCAACCAAATTTGATTTGAGAACATTAATTCTATTTATTTGAGGGAGGAAATGAGGTGCTGAGTCAGGGGAGGAGCAGCTGGCTTTAAGCACAACAGAAACTAAACACCTTTTAGCGGCTGTGCTCGGTAATCATCTTGAACACACAAAGAGCGCTTTTCTCACCCCTCCGCGTGTTTATTTTGCGATTTTATTCTGTGTGCTCGCACAGCTCAGGTATGGCAGAATGTGAGTGAGAGATAAAAAGAATGAGGTGGAGGTGGCGGAAATGTTAGGAGTCACAACACAGGAACTTGACCTCACAATGAACTTTTGCTCAACAAAATAGACGAGCATGGGACCACTGAGACAAGTGAGGGAGAAGACTTCACTTACTTTTGCATTCTTTGTTTAATACCTTTTCTGTTTTTTCAAGCTTCATTTGTATGTAGTAGATATTCATAACTTCGCACAGTCAAGTCAAGGGCTTTTCAACACTTACAGCTCACAACACCCACCATCCTTATACTGCATATGTTGTAGGGAGAGTTCTGCTGCTGAGACACTTTCCCATTGTAGTATCAATAAACTTCATCTTACTTTATTATCAGTTAATCATTTCTATTTTTCAATCAGTCAGTGCAAATGACATGTCATCAAGGATTTAGGGCTGCACAAATGTACATTTTTCTGCAGTCGAGGCTTCTATTGAGGTTTTCAACTGAAGCGTCTGTCTGTTGTCATATTTTGTGGTATATTTAGCCAACTCCCAAAAAAAGGCAGATTTTCAGTTGTTTGCATAATTTTTACTGTGGTATTGTTTATGCTGATTTGCCCCAAGCATCCAAACAACAGTTCAGCAGGGGCTGGGTATCGAACTAAATACTTTTATGGTATTTTATGGCCTCAACACTATCGAATATCGAAAAATGTCTGATATCAAAATTTGGTATCAAATGATCAAAGGAATTAATCTCATCAGCATCGGTGAGCCAATACCCATGCAGCATGCTTGTTGTGCCAAAATATAATATTACAGTTGATTGGCTTTATTCTTGTGGTTTTCTGGAAAAACACCAGATCACACCATGAGACAGGGCTGACCGAAAGCATGTGTAATGTAATCTTTGTTAAAACAAAAAAGGCAAAATTGATATCGAAATGTGCTGAGTTGGATCAAAGTCAACATATCGGTATTGGTACCAATATCACATTTTTCTTAATGAAACTCAGCCCTATCAGTAACTGTGAGACAGTGAGCAACTAGTCTCTATAAACAGATTCTACATTCACTGAATGATCTTGGTACTGGAAAGGCCCTGGTTTCCAGGTGTAGTCTTTTGCAGTCCACGTAATTAACGGCGTACTGTTAACAGTTAACGGCGTGTAAACTGGCGACTTGTGAAAAGATCCGCTGATAGATGTGGTCTCTCAACTCAAACTCCATTCTTGCGTCAGACTATAAACAGTCGGACTGTACACAGCAAGCGGCACATGGAGAAGAAAGTTGGAAACAGAAATTCGCCTCCTCCAACACTAGCCCAAGAATAACGGGGTTTGCCCTCAGAGGCTCTATCGCTGTCTACCGGAAGTCAGACGGCAAATGCAGCCAGTGGGTTCCGAGATTGGTGAGCAACTGCAAGCACCAAGGGTTTGTTTCAGTTCAGCCTCTGACTGAACTCAATGCTTACCTGACTTCAGTTCTTTCAGTTATTTCCCTTCAGTTTTCTCCTTCTATCTGTATGCTCATTTAGTAAGTGACATAAGTGACAAAGACTAATTAGAGTCCTGGTCAGCACTCTGCATCTTGTTGCCGCAGAAACATGAAAGTACACTCCTCTTTTTAATCCCAAAAGTTTCAAAATTGAATGTTGAGCTCTTTGGTAAAGAACCTCGGATCAGAAAAAAATTCAGTATGATTTTAGGTGTTTATCAGTCTAGAAGCTCTGCTCTGTTCCAGACTCAAACTCTAACACCGACTCGCTTCAAAAAGCTGCGTAATACCCTTGATCAGAACTTTAAGTGGGCCAGTACGCACAGGAACACAGTACCCCACTTCTGGTTTCTACGCCCTGGCGTACCGGGATTTTTTGCAGCGTACCAGGTCCTCTCACAAGCTCCTTGCCCCCTTTCCTGTCCTCTCCTATCAGAGTGACTCTTGACGAATCATAATGACACTTAAATTACATTAGGGTGCACTACGTGACGCTTGCCTCTCTTTTTTTCTCGCAGACTACGAGAAAGACTACATGACGCTCACTTATTTGTTCTCGCTGAAGTGGAACATCACATTGACACTAACTCACAAGTCACAACAATGTTGTATAAACGGGGAGAAGCATAAAAAAATAGACATAAAACTAGACAGTAATGTTGACGTGGCTCTAAAAGGGCACAAAGAGAACTCAGATCGGAACAGATTCTGATGATGATACAACTCTCCCACAGTCAAATATATATATAGTCAAAATACCGAGGCAGCAAACTGAAAGTAGTTTATTAAATTGGTTTGTAAAAATCAGCTTTAGGATATCTTCTAATATTGTTTATTCACTGTAGGAATTAAAAACCTAGACTATTACTGTTCACATGCCAACAGGTGAACAAGGGTGGTGCCGGCACTTTCTTTTTCCCACTTAAGGCAAAGCCCGCGATATCCTTTTCATTGTTTGTCTGACCATCAATCCAATGTAAGAATGTGTTGGCAAAGAGAAGTAACAAATCCTCACATTTCCACATTTTGAAAAGTGACTAAAAGACGATCAAATTCGCTACAGAATAAATGACTTTTTTCAAACCACTAACTGACTTATCAGCTAATCTC
>JAQFJA010000012.1:18112078-18126261 GCA_029874485.1 Naso brachycentron | reverse complement strand
AACTCTATTTGATAAATAATAAGAATGCTTTCCCTCTTGAATGCCTAGGCTGTGCAGTGTCAGGGTCGGGTTGGGTGACTTGTGCTGCCCTGTTCACACTGACAGCAAACATGAGTTTAACTTGCTCCTCTGTGTCAGTCTGAAAAGACTGTTTGTGTTGATGACTCGTGCCTCAAGCTGTGACCCTGATTTGTCAGGTGGCTGTCTCACAATGGGAGCTACATCACGTATTATTAGTGCATGAGACTGAACCTTTTCACAAATTGATTTAAATCATTAACACACTAATTCAAGTGTCCTATTACTTTATGGATTTGAACATTAAATTTCAGCTACAGATAAAAATTGACATTTTTATGGTAAAATATATCCAATCTTTGTTTCATTCACCAGATAAAATAGTTTTTTTTGCCTCAGCTCAGGCACAAAAGTGAGACAGAGCAGACTCATACTTATTGTACATGACTTGTGAATTTATTGCCTGTAGAAATGAAATTGAACCTAACAAGCACACCTCATTCCTCTCTACAGTATTTCCTAATAAAATACAATATGTGAATCTTGCCCTCACTGTTCAACGTTCCTGGAACAAATCCCCACAGCTGCATCCTGGTGAACGTGGTGAACATGCAAACAATACCAGTACATCCACAGGGAAACACGTCACATCAGCACCAAGGTCACTACTCATGCAACTGTGATTTAGATTTATTCTTAAACTTCTAATCCTAAACACAAAGTACCCGTCCATAACCTTAACATAAGCCTAATTGTAACACTAATCCCCCAGGCTGGCATTCACCCTTCACTCCAAGGCAGAAATCTCCTCACATGGGCTTCAGTGGACCCACAGTTGTTGTTTTTCTTTCTTCCATCTGAGCAGATACTGTACATGACATGGGTGATAGAAAAATCTATGAATGCAAATCTGAATATTGTACACTATTTTCAGGAAATTGATCTTCACATCCAGGCTGCTGTGGAGGATTTCCCACACGCCACTGCACGTGTAGGCGCCGTGTTCTCTCTGACTACATGCAGTGCCTCTGAGCAGAGAACATGCAGCTGTTTGCTCGCATTGTAACTAAATTGGGTTTATTTCTCTAATGTCCATTACTATCTTTACTTATCATGAAAGACAAAAATTGCAGTTCAGGAACAGTCAGGAGCTAAAATAACGTTGGTAAAGCTGAAGGAAAATCAGGTGCTCTTCAAGGACAGAGTCAAGGAAAAATGAAAGTGAAAAAGACACTGACCAGTTTACTTCTAATGGCAGCCAATTGTATTGGTTTTATGCTGATGAAGATTCTCTGAGTTGGAACACTTTGGTTTATTCATGATTTAATAAATATTTTTATATTTTTAATCAGAGTGTCTTGGATCCCTTATGGACTGCCGACCAATACCATTGATTTCCATTATAAGTAAGCTGGATACTCATTATGTGTGTTTTCATCAGTTTTTTTTATGGGCATTTTCTATTTGTCCACAGACGCCTGAGTCGGACACAGTTAATTAAGACAAGTACAAATTCTCAATATTTACGACCAGCAGCTAAAAATGTTACTGTCCCTTCTTTACTGTATATGTGGAAAGAAAATTAAGAAATAAAATTTGTCTGCTTTGATGCCTCTCACTAGAGTTTACAGTCTACAACAAATGATGTGTGTGTATGTGTTTCTACAAAGTCTGGCCATGTTACACGAATCCATTTAGAAGTTTTGTGCCTTTTCATTACAGGCCACTCCCGCTGCCACGCCCCCTTTGCCAGTTGTCCCAAACAGTTAATCAGCTGTCCTTTGGCTCATAACTGACCTCTCCACTAGATCTTGTGCAAGTCTGTGAATCCATTTTGGAGTTATGCGCCTTTTTGCAATACGCCACTCCCATTGCCACACCCCCTTTTAGCGAATTCACATGAGCACAAACACTTAACTTCACAGACAGACAGACAGACACACACACACACACACACACACACACACACACACACACACACACACACTTGACCTTCATGCCAAGTTGGGAATTTTTGCGTACAGACCGACTGACTGACAGACAGGTCGACCTGTAGAGCTGCTTGTCGCAGCTAAAACGTAAATGCATAAAAATGTTTACGGTTAAGGCAGGTGGAAAAGATGCTTTGTCAATAAAACATAAATGCAAATAAGTGCAGTTGGAACAGATTTAGCAAACAAAGGATGACATTAAGAATCACGTGACTTAAACCTCACTAATGCTTCCATATTCCATTCCACCGGAGAAGCTATGGCATCGGACAAAATAGAGATGAAGACACAGAGCATGTGTTGACTGATGAGGAAAACCGCGATGTTCCTTGTCCGTTATGTCGATTGTGCTCTTCGTTGTCACGTGTTCTTTAGTCTTCCTTCCTTTCTGTTTGTTTAGTTGCACTCTTTAATGAGGTTATCACATAGCGCCTTCTTCCTCTGCAGTGGTTTAATGACACTTGATTGGAAATTTGGGGCCACCTGCTTGTTATACCATGATTTAACTCCTTATATTAGCATTTCAGCATTTCACACATAAATGCACACTTTCTTTTGAACCCCAGCTTTTGTTTTCCTATTGTCATCTTTCATCATTGCGTGGAGATGATGAGGCAGATAATGTTGCTTCTGACCAGAGCCAGACTGTTTATTATTTATTATTAAACAGACAAACATGAGTCTTGTCTTGATATTCTCGTCTAACACTGCCAGAAAGCAAATCAATGTATTCCCTTAAAAATGAAACTCCGACTGAAAGGGCTCCCAACTGCATAACATCGTTCACAAGATAAGTAATTTGGATTTAATTTAATACTTATCAAATGTCTCATTCACAGACCACTTCTCTCTGTAGGCGTCATAATCAGTTAAAGGTGCTCAGTTTAGCACATGGATCGTGAAAGAACCTTCTAGAGAGTCTGGTCTCGTTCCTTGGAGCTCTTGCTTCACACTGAGGCTTGAAACTTGTACTGGTCTTATGAAAAGGCACCAAAGAATTTCATATAATCTTCTTTCATATGTTTCCCTCTGCAGCATACTAAGTAGGCTTAATTGTCATTTTTCTCCCCGTGCAGCTATGTACAGCGTGTGCACTGGTGTTGGTGTGGCAAAGGGATTTGTCGAAACTGCCTAACATGATAATGGCGGATCACACCTTGTGGTTGTCTGCTTCGTCCCTCCACTCTGCGCTGAATTTGATCTAATCCTTATGTGGAAGTGAAGGAGGTCGGAGCCTCCTCCCTCAGAGCTCAAACACCAACTCTAGTACAAATAGCAGCCATGGTTGATTACCACTTTGGAGTTGAGACATTGGAAAATCTCAGCCAGAAAATCAAAAAGCTCTTGATTAAGTTCACATTTGATTACTCTGCTTTGCTTAATAGGCTCTGCCTCTCAATGCCGCAGAGTCTCATCATGGAGATTGAGTTTGTGCTCAGATCTGACCTGTAAAATCCAAACAGTCGCAGGCAGGGCTGTGTTGTCCTGCATGACGGAGCCCCATTTTACTTGGCAACTATCACCAGACATGAGCGCATTCCTGATGTTAATTCCCCTCAGCTCTGAAGTGCATGCGTAGCACACACTTATGTAAACGCACAAACACACGGCGTGTCTTGGAAACACACAAAACATCTCATAAAAACATGATTACATCAAACATTCATCCAGTGGGCGAGCTAGTGGAGCGGCTCTACTTTTTTGTTGCTGTCTTTTTAAAACATTAATATAATCATGTAGACAACTGCTATTTAGCATATAGTAAATATGCTATAATAGAGTCTGTCTAAATTCACAGTTTGTTCACTGCACTGAGCAGACTTCCAATGCTCCTCCGAACTCTGCTGGAAAGGTTTATTTAAGAGGCACAGCTGGGGCCTCTTTTTCTCTGTTTTGTAACATGACAAATTGGAAAACTTTTTTTCCCTCCCTCTTCTTCTTCTCACTCTCTTCCATTACAAAGTCGTGAAGCGTCTGTGCCGGGGTTGCGGAGGTGGATGAGGAGGTGGCAGGCTGCAGCCAAACACGGCAATATAGACTCTTCCCTCACTTCTTGCCCTTAGCAGCACCCCCTCAGATCAGCCCAAAGGTCCACAAACTAGACCCCTGCCCCTTTCTTCTCTTGCCCTACAGCAGTCTCTTTCTTTATGTCTTCCCTTTCAGTGTTGTTGTGGCAGTTTGCTCTCTCATTGCTGGCCAAACTTAGTTTTGTGTCATCTAAATCGAAAAGGAAAGTTCATCAGGGCTGCTGTGCTGCTGAACACAAAATATTAAAAACATTTTTCATCTGTGGACAGCTCTGTTGTTTATTATTAATCTTATGCAGCATTTGTGATGCTTTATTCTGTGGGGTTCTCTATGAGACAACACTAAACTGGACATGTTTTCTAGTCTGTGGCTCAATGTTGTGACTGATTGCACGCAATTCAGGTTGTTTATCTTGCCCCCCATATAAACATCTATTTCCTAAATATTTGAAAAGATAATGAAGCTTTATCATGTCTAGCAGAGGAGAGTATTTGGTGTTAGCAGGACCATCTTGAACCAACTGTTGAAGTGTTTTGTTAGCGTGAGTATGCGCTATCTTCTGTAGACTAAACTAGATGCTTTCTTTCCCAGAAGACACTGCAACCCTCTCCGTAAGTGTTTGAATAACTTCACCACGCACACCCACCCGGTGCTTTTGTGCTGCTTGCCAGCTTTATTATTCTCCATAGTTCTGGATGATTCAGTGCCAGTTTTGAAGCCTGTGAAGCAAGACAGGATCACCTCCTCAGATTTGGGCGGATGTAGCCTGACAATATTTTTTCTGTTTGTAGTAAAGGAAAGTAACTGCTGTCATGTGAGAGCAGTAATTTTATATATGTGGAAATAAATTCTTATGAAAATGTTGCATTTCTTCACCTTTGTCATTAGTCTCAGTCTTATATTTACAAGGTGTGTGTGTGTGTGTGTGTGTGTGTGTGTGTTTGCGTGTAAGTGTTAGTGACTCTCAGTTCATGAAAGTTCAGGGAAAACCCAATGCTGACAGAGCCAGATATTTTCCAGGGTTCAGATTCCAGAAAATCGTATTTGTCAGACAGATCTAACCTGAAAAAAATAATCCAAAGTGAAGTTCCATGGATGGTAATGTTTGTCCACCACTTTGGCCCAGACAGATATATCCTTAACTGATAATTATAATTATTTAATTTTTGGACAAATTCAAATGAATTTTTGTGCAGACATTCATTTAGCAGAGGGAGCATCCTTTGGACTTTAGTAAAAACCTGAGTTTTTCTTTAGAATCACCAGCAGGTTGACATTTTTAACTTATGGGGAAATATCTCAACAACTGGATGGATTGCTGTGACATTTTGAACTGATATGTGCGGTGCCCACTGCATGTAATCAAACGATTGTTGTGCTTCTCTTGGGCCACCATAAGATTCACGTTTGTGAATTTGAGCGCAGCTATGGAATGATTTGCCATGAAATTTTATACAAACTTTCATGTCCCCATCAGGATGCATTGCAATAACTGTGACAGTTATTTTCTGACTGTTCATATACACAGTTATTTTTATACATATACAGATATCAGAAAAACTATTGACATTCTCATCAGCCTCAGCTGTATTTTATGGTTGTTTTCCAAAAAGCGTAACTATACTAGCAGTACGTACTGATTTGGCCAAAATGTAGAATGTATGCTGTATGTAAACACAAGCAAATTCTGCAGTATGCCCGGAAAAAAAAAAAAAAATTGCTATGGTTGGCGATTTGAGCAAAATGCATTTTTAGGTAATCTGCCTGTGTACCGCAGTGTGAACGGCTGGCATAGTATACTGATTGTTTCTGTTTTATTCAGTATGTGCAGTATGTAGCACATATAGTATGTAGTGCATAGTATGTAGTATGCAAAAAGCAGTTTTAAAAACAGCCTTTGTTTAGTACTAAACATAATTGGAAACTGTTGACAATGTTTAGATGCTAAACTAAGAAGGATTTCATGGTAATCATTTAAACCTGTTTAGCATGTTAGAATTCTCATCTTTAGCCTGTTAGCACACTGATGTTAGCATTTAGCTGAAAGTACATGAGTTTAGCCTCACACAGCTGCTAAGGCTCTGTCTTCTCGTCTTGTTATACTGGAGATGACAGATGAAAAAGCTTTGCCGATAATTTACTGATCCCTCAAACTCTGGTTTGTGGTCTGTTGCACCTCAGCTGTGAGGTCAGAGCAGTGAAGGAGTAACTGAACAGCAGCTCAGGAGCCTGTGCAGATTTTCTTACTCAAGGGCACTTGATTTATAATTGTCCAGTTGAAGCAAGGTCTCTCTGTGTGATACCTTTCACAGCACTGAAGACTGGATTCAGTACAGCTAAAGCTCCCCTTCAGCACCACCGTTGACAGTACTTTACGTCCGCCTCTACTTCAGCCACCGGTGAGTGGTGTGGGATGAGGCGGTAGCCTCAGTGTCTGCTGCAGCTTTGTAGTGCCCTAGCTGATCTCAGAGGGCAGGCCTCCAACTTATTTATAGCTCAACTGTGGGTGTTAGAGGAAATGGGGCTGTGGCTGGGGGCGAGGCTTGCCTCAGGAGAGGACTCTTCCTCCCAACCAGACTGAGCTCATCTCTAAGGACTAGCAGACAGCGGCGGGGCAAGAGGGCAGGGATTTGCAATCCGGCCCAAATGGCGACAACCCAAAGCATTTTCACTCAGCCACCACTTTGGTAAACACACAGGCAGCTCATTGATAGCATGTGTGACATTCCTCCATCCCATCGCAGTATCTCAGCCCAGCTCAGTCTGTGCTTAGATCTTCAGGCCTGCCTCCAACAGCTAGAGCCCTGCCCCCCTTTGACTTGCAGTTCACCCCCTCTCCCTCCATTTGCTCTCATGGCTGCAGTTCATCTCACTTGTTCTCTTATGTCATCCTGACTCATACCCATGTGTTTACCATCATTTTTGATAAACCCTCCCCTTCCGTGTGTCGTTTCCTTTTCCAACAAAGGACACACACATGTGGGACCTGTTGTATTGTGCACCAGCTCGTAAAACCCTGAAACAAACCACAAAGCCAAAAATATGTTTGGCAGGATCACAGCTGTTAATCACTCTCTTTAAAAACTGACATATTTAAGGAGATCAATCCTTATTGTGTCAAATATAGATTGAATTTACAGCTGATGTAAAAGTGGGTGTCGGCATCTGTCTCCAGGAAATTCTAATTGACAGACAAATACAGTTAACTTATACACTACTTCTGCAATATTTCCAGGCCACTTATCCAAAGTAATAAGCCAGCATTTATCTGGCAAGCTTATCGGCTCGAGGTAAAAAGAGCAAGAATGTGACACTTTTCAGGTCTGCTGTTGGTTTGCAAGTGTATGTAGTATATGTATTACTCCCTATTTTTTTATTTAAGATTTAAATGATTGGAAAGAAAGAAACAACAATATGATTGTTTCTATTTTTATAATATTCCTTCTCCTCGTTTCACCTGTTGTTTAATACAATAATATCAGAAAGAGTAGCAGCGTCTCTTTTCATTTAGAAATAAATATATTTTGATTATTGCATGTGCATCTCATACGGCATCCCAAAATGTTCTTATTCACATCTGAAAGACAATTATTAAATCACATAACAGAATATCAGTCAATACAAAAACAAAGTATTGCTTCAGGCAGAAATGGTACGTGCCTTCAGTGTCTGAGCAGATGTGAACGAGATTTTGTAACGCAAATTGTGAATTTTTGTCAAACTTGTCATTTTTATTTTCGTAAAGGTAACAGATAACAGTACATAGACAGCCAATACAATCTCCAAGGCATTAAAAGACTACAGAGCTGTTGAAGCTGACAAACAGCTGATCCAGATGTGAGCCAGCTGTGCCACTGTCGTTAGAAGACCACTGCTGCTTTAGATGATTCCCTGAGAGGAAGAGAGGAAAGAGGAAATCTTATGTGTCTCCTGTCAGTGTCCTCAATTTCTCATTTCTTGCTACTCCTTGCATCTGTCCTCACGTGTTCAGTGGGAAGGACTGAGACGTGCGGAAAATGCAAGTGAGGAGAATCCTGGCATCAATGAAAGGAATTGTGATGCACACATTGTCTCTACATACTTGTCTCCCTGACCACCAGTGTGGTTAGTGCTGCCTGGAAACTCGGCTTTTGACTTATATTTATTTGCACAAGTGAAAATCAGACCAAAGACAAAAAAAAACTAACAATGGAAAAATGTGCACAGAGGGAAAGAATGCCACAAACAGATTTTTCGTTACCTCTGTGCAAAGGATACAAGACAGTATTCATAATGTTAAACGCATTTAATTGCAACTGTATATTTTTAGAAGTCCATTTGTGACTGGATGACCTGAGACTGACCATAATGGTGACTCTGAACATCACCTTTGTCTGCGCGTGCTTTGTTTCTGTCTTACCATAGCAGCTAGTGGAGCCTGGGGTAATAACCCTGAGCATTGCTTTAGTTAGCTAACCTCCTGACCTACTTCCTCTGCTCCCCGATAATTTACTGTCAGCAGCTTCTTGTGGTTGAATGTAAGGAGGGTGTACGCTCCTCCCACAGCCGTTATTGGAAGTTAACAGCATGTCAAGTTTAAGCACGTCAGCATGTTAATAAATAATAGACAACAGACAGATGCACCCCAACTAGTTTCCTGCTATGACCGGGGTTGACACCTCTAAACAAACAAACAAACAAAGAAGAAGGATGTCGAGCAAAGAGGAAATGCTTTAACACAAGCATGGTTGCATGTAATGAATAATTCAAATCCTCGGGACTTCTGAGAGAGAAAAAGATGCCCCTCTACACACACACAGACACACTCGCACATTCTCACATATACAGATCACAGCAGTTCAGAGAGGAGGATAAATGGAGAGTGTTTAAATGTGAGCTGCAGTATGGTCGAATTCATGGTATTTAAGTTGAGCTCTGTTTAAAGATTCCCGTCACCGCTGGAATTAGGTGCTAGCTTTAAATGTAAATCTGCTTCATCCCATCATCCACTCTTATTCGGTCCCATCCTTCCCCATGTCTTATTTGTCGTGCTGAATACCTGAATATGCCAGACTTTACAATAAGATCACAGTTTAAAAACAGTGCTTATTTTCTCACCTCAAGAACTGCACAAGAGATGCTGACGTGTCAAAAAAAGAACTTAAAAAATGAAGATGATCAGTCATGTCAGAGAGATGAGGTGGGTAAGTTGATTCAGTGCGGAGATGTTTTCGAGTATGTTGGAGAAATAAATCCAGAACACTGATTTTCAAATTATGACAGTGATGACAGAAAGGGGAGTGTAAACCGACCTTTTCCCAGATGTAGAGGAAAGAAACATGAGCTCAGATAAACACAAACATCAATTCAATCACGGCCAGGTGATAAATATTCAAAAGCTGAACTATCCATGAGTGAATCCAATCATCGTTTGGAATTGCCAGTTGCTCTTTTTAAATGTCAGCTGGTAAAATGTTTGCTTTGTTTAATGAATTATTAGTTTTGAAAGAAGTAATATTTTATGAAAGCAGCACATAAGGACAAATATTCTATCAGATTTGTTTTATATTCAGCTAATGCTTTAGCAAATTGTCCTTGAGTGTCCCCATGTCCTCTATTACTCTACACCCATACTATGAATAAATACATAAAAACAAAAATAAGAAGTGAATGAGATTTTCTTTTTCTTTTGAGTACTGTAAAATCCACATTGCTGTGACATAGCTTATATGACTAAAGAGTGGTCAGGTCTCTGTTTGATGATGTTACTGATGCTGCATTCACGTCGAATCAGGTGGACAGCAAAGTGGATGTTATTTTAGTGGTCGTGAGAGGGACGATAAAATTTGATGAGGCCGGCAGAGAATACCAGCAACGATGAAAGTAGATGGCAATACTGTTGAAAGTTAAAGTATTTCTACCTGTCATCAACGGAATTTGCAACCGGGTTATGCGTAACTCCGAATGCTTCGTGTAAGGTGGAAACATGGCTGAACTAGACAATGAGAAGCTCATTATTTTGGTACAACAATACCCAAAAAACCTAGTTAGAGGTCACACTAAAAGCTGCTGGCAGGCGATCAGCACAAAGATGATTGTTTAGGAGGGAATTTGACTTTTATATTCAGTTAGCAATAGAAGATTAAAAGAAGCTGTATTTTACAGCTATATGCTAGAAATAATTATATAAAACAAAGTTATTTTATTGATGCATTTTTTTCTGTTCTTTGTAAATAATATGACGTCACCATAGCAACACAGTCATACATGTGGTTTTTTTGGACGTGATTCCATATCCTGGGACTATTTGTTTTTTTCTGTGAAGTTCAGGTGGTGTCGCCCCGCTTTCTTCCATCTACCTGATTTTGAATGCAGCATAGTGATGTGTAGGCCTATTTTACTTTTCAGTAAGGGGGGCAAGGGATTCAATTTTGGAGTTGAATAACTACATCTAAGTTTCTAATCTTTTTGGACTGTTAGCTTGTTTGCTGTTTTAGCATAAAGGGGTTTATAAAAGGTTAATATCAATTTTATCTGTAGGTTAGCTAACCAGCTAGCTGCCTATTGTCAAAATATATTCATGAATCTAAAAGGTTTTGTTCAGTGTTTAAAGATGTGTACCCAGTGTGGATAGGACTGCAGAAGTGGTGCTGCATGCAGTCACCAGCGCTAATGTTAAGCTAGCTGCTGATGCTCAGTAAAAACTTCAAAACTGTAGGTAGACTGCATGTTGATGCTGCAATCACACAATGTTAGCATAATAAGAGGAACTGAGTATGGCCCACACATTCTTCCAATGTCATTATCCCTGATGCTAACTTTTAGCAACGCCGAATAAGTAGCCTTAATTAGCTAATATTACTTTTGGTGTGATACATATTTGTAGCAGTTCATTACTTACCAAGTGAAAACAGGTGTAAACAGTGTATACTTTCTATAAAATTATCTGAATCTATTGTACTAGTGTTATTATTTATTGATTGGTATATTTATTTCGAAGACGCTCTCGGCCTTTCTGCCAACATTTTGTTTCCACTTTTGTAGGCTAGTTATGTTGATCAAGTAGGAGATAGCCTGATAGTGTGAGAGAACTCCCAGTATCTACCACTTGGAATTGAAAGAGAGGCATATTTGCTGTTTTTTCTGGCTTTGCTTTGGCTGCTTTATGAAAGGCTAAAATTTTGTATGCAACATATCAACAAGATCTTATTGTATATGTGTGTGTGTGCGTATGGTCTTGTTTTACAGTATTGGTGAGGTCCAAAAATAGGGAGCCCACTATGCCTGTGGGGTCCATCCTCTGTGGGGACCAAAGTGAGGAGGCTTTTAAATGAATATTTGAGTGTTAATACTTGGTTTTAGGGTAAGTATTAGGTCATGGGTAAGGTTAGGATGAGGGTCAAAGTTAGGCATTCAGTTGGGATAGTTAAGGTTAGGTTAAGGTACTAGTAGGGAATGCGTTACATCTGTGACGGGGCCCCCTAAAGATAGCTGTACAAGGGTGTGTCTTGGTTGATAAACATCTGTAATTACTTTTACGCTTAATAATGAGTAGCCTATGCTTTTACATTCAATCTGTCCAACACTGGTAAGAATGAAACTAACCTGTGTTCAGTGTTAAACACACTAAGTTGTATCATATCCAACTCACCAAGAGTCCCTGAATACTCCAAGATGACTCATCCTTGCTGCTTGTTTGTATATCCATGTGTGATGACAAGTGTTTGTGTTGTTTTCAGAGGAGTTGAATCAGTGTGGGTTTGAATATACTCCTACATTTTACTGTGGCTGAAGGGGGCAGTTTTTCCTCTCTCTGGAAGGTTGAAATGAAGGAAGCAAGGGTGACAGGGGGGCAGTTCACCAAACAAGATGGTCTTTGATATCCTCCAGACGTGTTGCATCACTGCTATTGGCCTGGGAATGCTGACCTGGATATTTAGGTGCTGCAAGTTTATGCAAAGCCATTCCAGACCTGTATGAATGAGTGTTTTGGTTTTTGTGTCTCCATTCTCTATCGCTTCCATCAAGTAACAACTCTCCAGGACCTAATTAGGGTCAGTGAAGGCCACTATCGACTCTGAATGCAACAGACCCCGCTTACTAATGAGACCATGGAAAATATAAATCACTGACACAAAAGGAGCAGTTTATTTCTGAAATATTTTAATTGATTCACTTTCCCTTTGTCTCTTTTCAGCCCCAAAGACCTGCAGCCCCAAGCAGTTTGTGTGTAAAGATGGGGTGACGTGCATCTCTAAGGGCTGGCGCTGCGATCGGGAGAAAGACTGCCCAGACGGCTCTGACGAGGAGCCTGATGTTTGTAAGTCTTCAAGAAAAAAGCTCTGAGTCCATCGATCTTCTTATGTGCCTTTCTTGTTATGATCTTGCTGCATCTGACTTTCACAGAGGAGTGAACCTTGGCTGACATTTAACCACCCAGAGAAGATAATTGGAGCCTACTGTAGAGAGGAAATACTTTTCAGTGCATGGAGATATATTTCTGTGTGTGTAGAGTACTCATTGTCAAGTGAGTTTAAGACTTTTCTTTTTTACATGTAGTAGATTGCTTTTGCCTGAAAATTCTGAGGCGTAAAAGCTCTTACTACTTATTTTCTGCGATATGAATAGGGGAGGATTTATTGCAGGTACAGACAGGAATCAGAGCATAATATCTGTATGAAATGAAATGCTAGCGAACCCTTCATTTCAATCATCACAACAAATGCAAACTTGTAGCTGATCCATGTTCCATCCTCTGGATCGGTGCAGGCTATGTGTGAATTATGTAAATTGATTTGACTTGAACAATTTTTAACAGGTGCAGTCTCTGAGAGTAAGTCTCAAATGGATCTGAAGACTGCTGTGCTGCTGAGTGACTTTTAAAAAAACATTTTTATTTTATGAAAGCTATGCTGATATGTTACTGTAGCCTTTGATTCCTCTAACATATTTGAAAAGCAGTCATCAGCTAACAGACTGTGAGTGTTGGTCTATTAGATTTATTTGGCAAACCATCACCACGCAGGAGAAAACAATGGGATGTTTTATCATGTAGTGACAGGGGTCGTCCTGCCTTCAAACAGTCCCGTCATGCCCAATTATGAGAGTTACAAAATTTGTTTTTCCTTGATAGATGTGATTTTTATTCCATTCAGAGCCACAAAGGATGCAGTCATGAGACAAAACCAAACTAAAAGTAGTCCTAAAAAAAGACAGCCGTCGATTCAAGGTCTTCATTAGAGATGAGATGCTTTGAGGCTGAATCCCTGGGGAGGGAATGAAAGCAGCAGTGTCTTTTTGGTCAGCCTCTGAGACTGAAAGGCCTGTAGTTTTCTAAGAGGACAGAGAGCCTGGGATGGGTGAGGATGGGGGCAGTGTGTGTGTGTACATGTTGCTTTTTTGGGGGAGGAGGGCTAGGAGAGAGAAAGTGAGTGACTTGGAGGCCTGGGTAGAGTGCTGCGGCTGCAGTCTAGACGCAGAGACTGAATGAGAATAGGTCTGGAAGTCATTAGAGACTCGCCCAGAGCGATGGAGAAACCTGCTGTTTTTCACAACCTGCTCTTTCCTTCTTTTCTCATCTGTGGGCCAACCTTCTTCGTGTCTCTTTCTGGGACATCCCCTTACTCCTGCTACTTCCTAGGAGAGTGCTTTTGCCAAGTTGTCTCAAAAACAACAGCTTTAGGACCTTTGCTCTGGATCGGCTAGATGTTTCACATCAGGCTCCTAAGCAATTGCCAATAATTTTCTTAGCGTTCTTAGAAATTAGATGTTTTCTTGGGGTTAGTGAGATTATTATTGAGGGATACTGCCAAGTACAAGTACATTGTTTGACACAAGGTCAGAATAAAAACAGAACCAGAAGTCAGAATAGAGGGTTGAATAGGGTCAGGGTGCTTTTAATTGAAACAGTGTGTTTTTCTTTTGGACTTGTCCTTCATTCAACTGATGTTTTCTGATTTTCGTTTTGTCAATTAGCTTCACAAAATAATGAAACTGACCAAAGAATTGGTTCTGTTAACAAGTATTTTCAAAAGCCAGTGGCTGATATTATTCATTAATATCCTGTGAGTCATAGGCCTACTGTTTATTTTGTCCAAAAACTCTTTAAACTCTACAGTGAATCACACTGTTGCACTACATGACACGTTTCTTCATTACAATGAGCAT
>JAQFJA010000012.1:18098230-18109295 GCA_029874485.1 Naso brachycentron | reverse complement strand
AACACAAAAGAACGCCTATGCTCTTTACTTTCATGTTTTCAATTTTTGTGTGTCCAGTTAAAGTGCAAGAGTGCACTTAAATTTCCTTTCTCATTTTGATGTTATTGCAGCTACATCAGCGTGTTCTGCAATTTGCCAATACTGTTCAAATAAATTGGAAAGTAAATTTTGAGTTAAATTGTGATGTATTCTGGTCACTCAGATCATACAAAACGACTTACAGCGCTGTTTTGACGTTTTCAGTGAATTCTGTTAAATATTGCAATAAAGTCCCAATATGCATCATATCACAATGTATCGTGATATAATCGTAACCCATGTATTGTGATTGTACTGTATCGTGAAGTCCTTGCCAATACCCAACCTTAGTATCAACTCTGAATGACACAGCACCTTGGCCCTTGGCCAACAGGTTTAACCCTTTGGCTGGCTGGTCAGCGTCGTCTGGGCACCCTGGGTTCGAGATTCACTCCCTCCTCCTTCACTACAGTATCTATATTTTAAGAATCCAAAGCATCCCTTAATTTCAAATATTTCTAAGGTATGTGGTCACTGTCTTCTCCATTATTTGACTTTATCTGAAAGGAAAAGGCTTAAATTAAAGTAAAATTATCTGTCACTCAAGCACATATTAAAACGGGACCAAACTCATACATCTCAAAGATAGAAGGGTCTCAAAATTTGACAGAACTTCTGCAGCAGTTACAGTAAAGATTTGAAGAGAAACAGCATGTAACACACATAAAAGTACGTAAGCTGGCCATGGGATCAATAAAGTTGTCTGAATGCGAATATGCATATCCATTCTATATGCCCTATCTTCTAAGGGTGTGGCGAGCCGGATGTGATCCACCAGCCACAGGCCTGAGGAGTTGAGGCTGGGGCAGTAGAGAGAGCAAAGCTGGCCCCTTGAAGCAGGACAAGAGAACCCAGCCTGTGTTCAGCCTAGAAAAGCGTGTCAGGGATTTAAATTTTAAGAAGACCATTATGTAATCTCAGCGAGGCTCTCTGCAGAAGGGGGTGAGGCAGGCCAGAGGCACCCTTACAGGGGGACGAGGAGCATTCTTTGGACAAGAAAGGAGTAAGGTTTATGATGCAGGAGAATGAGAGAGACAAACGATAATAGTTTGATCATTTGGGGGACTGAAGTCCCCTCTCCGCACCTTGAAGGTATAGACACACAAAGGCGGAACACCTGGCTTTGCCCTGTGGCTACTTGCTCTCTCTGTACAGCAAACTACCTTGTGTCTGATTAGCCGCAGTAATAAATGACTACATCCGTTATGCAAGAGTGCATTATTGAACACGCAGCTTGTCTGCTGCAGTGGTTGTTTAACTTTGCTCTCATTGGTTTTCTTGGCTATGCGATTACTTTCATCTTCTCTCCAACCCCCTTGGGCCTTTCCTGTCTTTAGCTGTTTTTTCTATGTGATAATAAGAGCGTTTAAAAACTAATTCAAAGGACAGATGACTACGCAACAAATGAAAATGACTGTCTAGAGAGGGGCTTGGTACTTAATTTGAGATGATTAAAGGTAGTCTCGTCCTTTCTGGGTAAGAACTCTAAACTAAAACAGACTAAATGCTTTTCAGATACGTGGCGCCCTTACAAGAAAAACTTGCACAATACTAATAGTTTTAAGCTAATCCTCACTCCATTGTGAGGAAATAAGAGGAGAATGAATCAAATAATGAGTCTATTCAATTTCAGAAATAGAGTCGCTATGTAAGAACCTTACTCGGTTGGAAATAGATCTATTTTCCTTTTTTTATGTGTGTGTGCATGTGAGAGAAAAAAGGAGAAAGGCAGAAAAGGTGTGTGTGTATCCACCTGTGTGAGGACAGATGAAAAGTGTTTATAGAACTTTTATTATCCAGCCTTTTATGCTTAAGCTTAAGGAAATACTGTAGGTGAATGGCATAACTTCCACATGACTTTCACCGTTGATTTCCTTTGTGTGCATTCATTTGCTTTTCCCCTTTCATAACCAATACCAATATAGGGTCAATCTATTTATTTGGTTGGGGTATCTGGTGGTGTTGTCCTGTCTGAATCTTGGAATTTACTTTGCTGATAGAGCTGTTTACTCAGTGGTTTCTCTGCCCCGAGGAGCAGTGGTGCTGCTGTGTTTGGAGAACGCTCAGTTTGTTGTGCTTGCGAGAGCTGGATTTAGCCTTCCTGCTTTGCTTGTCGCTCTGCCAGCCACCCCAGAAGCCCCCCAGGAAGGAATGAAAATGTGGTGTTGACATCTTAGAAGAAGAGGGGTGAGCAGGGAGCCAGATGTCCAAGTTGCAACCATCAAGTGCAGAGTGCAGGGAGGGCACTCAGTCTGCCACAAGAGTTAACGTCAGAGGTGAACTGGACTTATGCTGAAATTTGTGTCAGAGAAACTGTTAAAATGAGGTGTGATGCTTAGACAAAAGAGAATTAAGTAGCCGCACATAAACACACTATTATTTATAAGGTTGAACAGTTAATGTGTTGTGTTTGCAGGGTGAAGTGTTTATCACTTGTTAGAATTAAACAGCAGTAAAGTGCAGCCATTGTTTCCCTCATCACTCTGCAGCTAGCTGTTGCCGTGCCGTCTCATCCGCTGCCCTCGATCTTTTCGACAGTGATGAGTAGCAACATCAAACCACAGGCTCCCACGTTCGCCCCTGCGTCCTCTCTCTGGCCTTAATGAGGCTCTCGTTCTGTTGCGTCTCATTTTTCGATGCCATGCCCTAGTTTCATTTAGAGGTTTGTTCTTTGGCAGGGCACACGATGGTGGAGGGGGGCTGGGGGTCAAAGGGTGCCTCAGGGCTGCTTGGTCAAGATTCGGATGCTCCGTCCAAGAATGTGTCATGTGGGCCAAGAGCACAACGGAGAGGGCCAGCTGGTGTGTGGGGATGTGGTCATCAGTGGTCAGTGAAAGCCAGTATTAGTGTTTCATTAAAAGCTGCTTGCAGTGAAGTGCTGCAGCACTATTTATTCATGAGGTGTATTTATGGATATACTTGGTAAATTATTCATCTACTGTATATCTGGATGGTTAATGTCTGTGAAGAACCAACAGTTTTAATTATCAAATGCTTGTTAGTTGAATGTGCTGTGATAGTTTGATCTGTGTATTTTTACCATTGTTTCATATACCGAAGCGTCCATAGCATTTAAGATAAAGTTGAGGCAGTTGGTAGCCCTGCTGCGCTCCACAGTTGGCCTCATTTGGCCCAAATAAAGTCCTTTTTATGTTTTGCTCCAGCACTGGCAGCAACTTGTTATTTGTTTGTGTGTTTGTTGTTGGTTGAATAAGCTTTGTGCTGGCCAGTATAAGGGGAGGAAGCATGAACTAGTGAATGGAAAATCCCCAAAGCCTGACAAGCTTTGGGCTTGGGGACAGCCTGATCCAGACCCAGATCTTGACTCCTTCTCAGTCAGCTGGGCCTCTCTCTACTACTGGAGAGAAAACACAGATCATAGAGGGACAGTTTCTGAGATGAATCATTCCACAGAAGCGTTACTTGTGAAAGAGAAAAACCTCAAGTTCTGAATGTATGAAAGGCCTTCACTAAGGAGTATGTGTCTTAAAATATTAATTCCAAAACAGCATGTAATTACAAAGTGCCAGCTCCTCTTTCATCACTGTGCCCCCTGTGGTCCTCACCATTTTCCCAGTTCTCCCTACAGGTGGCTTCACCACAGTTCAGATAAGGCTTCACACGTGACACTGCTTACAACTCTGCAGCTCAGCCTGCTTTGCGCGAGACCACAGCCGATTTGTGTGATCCAAACAATGGCCTTAGTTCTCTTGTCACCCAACCCCTCCCATTACACACCCCTACCCTCACACCCTCAGCCTGGAAAGTGCATGTGATCTACGTCTATGTGTGGCAGCTTAAAGACTCCACTCGTGCAAGGTGTCTGAAATCCAGCATTCTTGTTTGGATAGATGCTTAGAGAAGAAAGGCTTCTTGGAAAGGCTCTAACGGCGACTTGGTCACCTGCAGAAAAGTATCCATGAGGTGCTAATAGTTTTTGTACTGCACAACCTTAACTGTTTTTTGTCACCTGAAACTGTTGGTTGCTGCCATTCTTGGTCAAGTATCGCTTGAAAAAGGGATCTCCGATCTCAGTGAGACTAACCTGGCTAAATAAAGGTTAAATAAAAATGAAAACCCCATATTTTACTACAATTTTGATGAAGGTTGAAAGCTGTTCGTCTCCTTTCTTACAACTTCAGACAAATTTGTTGAGTTGGACATACCTATGGAAAAAGTAAAATCTGTCCTAGTATCTGCCGATGTATTTACAACATCTGTGACAAGCCAGTGAACCTTTGGAACTGTAACCTACTGACTTGGGCTGTCACTTTTTCAAAAAATTGAGGCCTTGTCCACACGTATGCAAATATTTTTAAAATGGTAGCTTTTTCTGTGTAGTTTGGCCTTTCGTTCACACACAAATGGGGTCTGAGGCCCCCATCAGCAGAGATTTTGGAAAACTCCCTCCAGGGTGAAAATATTTAAACACTCCATTTACAGTGTTGTCATGCAGACAGAGTAAACACGGGATTTGTCTGCAGTTGTCAGATTGTGCGCCATTTTGTGTTTGACGTTTGAGGGTGCCCATTACTCCCCTTTGTTTACATGTAGGATATGTGCGATGGCGGACGTGTCCACAATAGTGCTGGTAGTAACCTTGCTAAGGGGACTTTTGACATATTTACACATAAAGGTAAAGTTACTCTTCCATCGGCTGAGGGACACGTAACAGTTACCCAATCACGTTTTGCTCACTCCTAAAGCATCACAGTACTTAAGAATTTTTCGTTACTTTTTATAAAGTTGACAAACAGCCTTATCTTTGTTGGTGACTTTGCCATCCACGGTGTAGAAGCCAAAATACTTCGACACACTGCTTCTCAGATGTTTTAGTTGCCGTAATTGTCCACTCAGGACGGTGCTCGCTATTGTCCTCCATTTTCTTAGCAAAACAACAGATTAACATGAGCTTACTTTACTGATAGGTCAATAGGGTATGCAATAGGTCAAACTGACAGAAAAGTTTTAGAGAGCCCCATGCTGAATCTCAAGGGAAACTACTTCACATGCTCTGATGCATTTATAGAGACTGTAACCTACATTTTGAGCAGGTCATTACTTTACTTTTTACCCCACATTCTAACAAATATCCAAATTTCAAATAAAAAGTGTTAGTCCTACTACTGACAGTACCACAAGGGTAGCCTTTATGGGTTCACGATGGAGACACCAGGATCATTTTCCTTTTCCATGGTTGCCCTGATTTAGCTTCAGAGAACAGTTAAAGTTGAGCCAGACAGCCTGTTTGAATCTCAACTATTGAACAAGCAGTGGAGAGACACAGACCGAGTTGAAACTTTCCATTTCATTTGAACCTGTTAAACCTGGTTCACTCACACTAGAGGAATCTTGAATAAAGGAGCCTGTTTGATTCAAATTAGCAAAGCCTTTTCCTCTGCGGCCCTGCCGTCCGCTGCCAGCTCGCACAAGAATGAAGCCTTGTGGGGCTCCGTCCGCTTCCTGTGGATGAGGTGTTCCACTTGGTCCTCTCTGTCTACTCTCTGCCTCCCCAACTTTCTCTTTCTGTTGTTTCTGTATTCCTTTTCTCCCTCTTGCACAGTAACTGTAAATGGGTCAATAGATGTTGAAGGAAGAAAGATGGGAGGAGATAAAGATGGGGAGTAAGTGAGGAGGAGGGAGAGCGATGGAGATGAGCCCTGCAGAGGAGTGATCGATTTCAAACGATGTTCATGCGTCAGAAAACAAAAAGAGATGAAAGGAAGGAAGGAAAAAGTTCATGCATCTAGTGACATGGCACAATGACAAATAGCCAAAATACTGACAGCTATGAATCATCATTTTCCATACATGTCCTTAATGTAATTATTATGTATTTTCCAAATAGTTTAAGGCTTCAAATCCTCATTTGTAATATTGACATTTGAATTCTAAATTTACATTCAGATGTTGGAAAAAAACAGCAGCAGACAGCTACTCAGAGACAGGGAGCTCTGCAAATTTATACCATACGTGAAATGTTTTGATCCAGGCAATAAACAAGACATATAAATCACTGCTTCTGTTACATTTGCCACCATTTTGACTGTAAGGGAGCCAAAATGAGTGGGATTCAACTCCTCTTTACGAGACAGGAGACAGGATTTGTTTTTCCAGTGGTGTGTTACAGGAAAATGTTATCAACAAATAACATATAAATCAAGAAGTTTGAACTTCTTTTTCCAATTATTGTGTCCTTGTTAAGCGTATACAGTCATGAGAACAACACTCATTTACTTTAGCAATAGAACACTGTAGGGCCAGGGTTAGGGGTTAGGGGTTGACTGATATATGGCCTTGCCGACACTGCTGATATGTACCGATATTTAAATTGTTTTTTAAAGGTAGAAAAAATGCTTGGACTGGTGATTTAAAACAGTGTAATTACATCATTTGTCCACCAGAGAGTGGTCTGTTAATTAAAAATTAATAAACAAAGTGTTGGCTGTTGAGTGCACTGATATTTGGAATGAAGTTTGTTGAAATGTGAGATATTCTGACTCTATTACATATCTTTGTCACAAGTATTTGATAACCACATTCATATATATGTCAGAACTTCCTTGCTCCCTGATATTGGTATCAGTATTGGCCCCAAAAATCTCATATCAGTCGGGTCCTAGAATATCCAATACAAAAGACTTTACAAACTTTTCGCACATCCATGCAAGAAAACTTGCACTGTACTGCTCGATGCATCTGCCAGATGTGGTGGCATTGCAGTTGGTGCTTTCACATCTGTCACCTCACTTTACTTTCTTTCAGCCTGAGATAGAGATCTGCACTTTTCTTGTTAATTAATACTTTTGTCGTAACTAGTGTACTAAAATTCACTCACTGTCTCTGATGGTTATATTGTTCATTAGTCATGTCACAGCCCATAGACTTGGACAGTGTTGACAGCAGCTTGGAGATGCAGCAAAGAGCTCTGGGCAACACACAGACTAGTTGGGCTTAAGGACAGAAGTTGTGCTGAGTCATCCGTCTTTTTGTGGCTTAAAGACTGGCCAGAGTCACAAGACAGGAATCCTCCTCCAAGAAACAGAGTTCAGTAAAAGGGTCATTAAGGAGAAAAGCCCTTGCTGCTCAACTAATGATGTTAGCAGGTATATTATATATCAAGCTAAAGCTGCACAGATTTACTGTAGCGTCTTGGTGGGAGTAGTTTTGGCCAAACTCACCCAAGAAAAATATGTTTTCTTTCCCAGGGATCCTGAAGTCCTCTGTAGCACATACTACAATACCAGGCTTGCATGCCAATGGGCTGGCGTGCTTGTTGCCAGTGTTTTGCCTCTGTAATAGATGTGTGTGAGCTATAGATGTAGTGAAGGTAGTCATTTGGCTCGGCCCAGTTGGGATAATGCTGTGTTTGTCATTCCTGCTAGTTTTCTCTAGTGGCCATCATTTGATGCCACAATGGTTCTTTGAATGTCTGCCTTGTGGTTGTGCCTGCTAAGCTGGCAAGAGGAAACGATGGATAGTACATCCATTATGGATGAGAAGGGGAAGACGAAAGTATTGGGAAACAAA
Organism: Naso brachycentron; assembly: GCA_029874485.1. Classification (NCBI taxonomy): domain Eukaryota; kingdom Metazoa; phylum Chordata; class Actinopteri; order Acanthuriformes; family Acanthuridae; genus Naso; species Naso brachycentron. The sequence goes on along the minus strand of JAQFJA010000012.1, from coordinate 18,101,687 downwards.
GTAAAGGAACAAAAAAGCAAGCATAAGGAAAAGAAAGAAACAAACACGCCTTTTTTTTTTTTAACAAATCATTTTGGAATCTTGAGAAACTGTCTGATTCACAGAAATGAATTTACTCGTGTGACGGAACATGCAGACGTGGTACACGAGGACGTTACACAAGGAAGCATTTCCTAACTTTAAAAAAAATGTTTTTTTTTCCTGACATCACAGCATGTAGTTGTTATTAACTACAGCAAAGTGCACATCCAGTAAAACTGATGATCACTCTGCTGAGTCAGACAGATTCTGACGTATCATTTGAAACATGTTAACTTGTTATTTGATGTGCCTGGGTTGCCTTCTTGCTTGAAGATCCTAATATAGTGTCTCATTATGAATTTAGTTCACAAAGGTCTTCACAGTTGCCTCACTTGTTAAATATTTGACACTTACAATAATTTTTTTATGTGCTTGATAGTGGGTGGAACATAAAAAAAAAATCTTAATGTGATGCTAATAAAATACAGACCGTTCCACAGGTTGCAAAGTTCAGTGGTTACATGTGAAGTCACGTGTTTCCTAATTGCTATCCAAAGGTTTACAGTTCTGAAATGTGTTTGTCTGACTGAGAGGGACAAATTCACAAACCCAGTGGATACAGGATTGTGAAAACAACTGCTGAAGTCTATCATATCAGCGATTTTAGTTTTAGATGGGATCAGCAAGTTGCTGCATATTTCTGCTGCCCTTTGTCTTTCTGTTGTGATGTGACAACATCTGGCAGGTAGTGACCACACACCTGAGCTCGTCCTTCGAACAGAAGAAAGAGGGAACACTTGTGCCAGTTTGCTCATCTCTTGATCAGGAATGGCTTTCAAACCTCAACATCTTTGATTTGACATCACTTCCCAATAAGAATTTGCCTGAAGGACCTTTGATTCTGTCTTGATCGTGCCTGTTTGTAATGCATTCATAGCCAGACTGTTTGGTGTGCAGCCTCTGCAGGTTATCTCCGTATGTATCTGGGTGTGTAATGGTTTATGATGAGATCCACCACAGTGGTGTCATCTACAGATATGAAAGAATAGATAGTTTGATGTGCACTCACTGGGGAAGATACAGAAACATGTTTGTGTGGCTTCAGCCTGACAAATATGTTGTCAGCCACACATAGTGCCCTCTGTCTGTCAGGAAGTCTGTCATCCGCTGGCAGAATGAGAGGGCGGTGTTTTATGAAGATTGATTTCAAAAGCATTTTCGCTTCCCTGAACAGTTTATAGTCAAGATAAAATGGATGACAGAGAGAAGGCATGTGAAAAAAGATCCCAGGATGAGATCAATCTGAGAGAATCAAAGTGACACAGTGCTGTACTGTATGTGCCTTCATGGCTCCAAACAAACAAACCCTCTTGTGCAGGCAGGGTTTTTAAAGAGCCACAGCTGGAGCTGTGCTCACACATAAGGTGGTACACTACAATTTTGGTATTCATTTTGGAATGACTTTGCACTTGTGTTCCTGCCTGCAAAGAATGGTTCTTCTCGCAAAGCCAAGCAGACAGAGCAGTTTTAGTGACTTCAGTCATATACAGAACTCCTCAAAATCCAACAAAAGTATGTTGAGTTTTGCATCTTTTACTTGAACATACAACTTTAATCTAGCACACATTCAATATACATCAGATGACAGTTAATAATGCAACTAAGAAGGGCTCTATGTTGGTAAAATTAGTGGTTTGATCTCAAGTCATAATATTAAAAGTCATCTAATGCCTTTTAGTTTGGGACCATTCCGGTGTATTTTTGACTTACCATTAGCAGAGATCACCCCTATTTTCTGCAAATGTTAAAATTCGACCGTGTGTAGACTTCAGTAGATCTCAGACTGCATTTTTAAACCCCGTTCACTGCCAGTCATTTCAAAACAGGGTAAAGAAACACTATAGGAAACGTGAAAGTTGCTAGGTATAGGTAATTCACCTTTCTAAAGAAATTGTCCGCATTAATTTGGTCAAAAATCTGTTATGCAAGAAAGAGGGGGCCACCAGGAGCCACTTAGATGAAGGTTATTACACCTGGAAAAATAGTTCCTTGCAAGTGCTGCCTCTCTGGCTTGAATACTAGTGTGAATACAAATTTTTACACAGACTTTCTTTTTCACTAAAGTCACACATCTTCTGTTACTTTCTGTAATGTTCAATGAATATGGACAAAATGTAAACAAACAGGATATTACATATGCTATTTTAGAAAAAAATGGGTGAGTGTATGAACCTGTGTGGCCGATGTTGACAAAGGACAATGACATTGATTAACACTGGCATGGACCTTTAATTTGTTTTTTAATTTGTTGCCAATTTGCAGGAATGTTTCAAAATGCTAAATGATCAGTTAATGGGAGACATTTACAGAAGCAGAATTAAAGCAGATTCTTGAAATGTGAGCTCATTTATGTAGAAAATTAAATGTTTGTCTTTGCTGTTGATTTGGAGTTTCTGAGAATATCATGAACTGAGCAGAGGATGACATGACATTTATGGATGCATACAAAGGATTATCACACAGAAAGGCTGTAGAATACATTCTCTTACAATAACATAAATTCGACTTGTATTAAAAAATTCAACTTCCTTTCTATCTTTGTCCTGACCTTTTCAGCCAACCATCTGTGTTTGTCTTCCTTAGGTCCACACAGCACCATCTCACGATGCCCTCCAAATGAATACCAGTGTGGAGGAACCGAACTCTGCATCCACATGAGCAAACTGTGCAACGGGGCTCCAGACTGCACCGATGGCTGGGATGAGGGCCCACACTGCAGAGGTATCACTGTCACACACATTGTCACCGTACGAGGATACTAGCAGGACCAGTGTGTGCAGGTTAATAATACAGTAGATGTGCTAGTACATTTTGTCTGTGTGAAAGAAATGGGCGTTTTTGTGGTTCTGTTTGTCACACACTTATTTTACTATTCTCACAGCAGAAATCTTCACACTGTGAAACATTCGTGAAGTCCCAGTAACAGATTGATTTCTTACATCAGTGGGAAAAAATTGAATTGTGCCATGTTTAAACATGCTGTTTGTGTTGTTTTCTGCAAACTGCAAATCTGGATACAATATAGAGAAACAACTAACTGTATACTTGACATATTGTATTTGGACGCATGTGGAGCAAGACTTTTTTTATTCCATCGTTTTGATGCATTGAAATAGAGAAGTTGTCTTATGAAACCAGAAACTAGGAAGCATTTTATGATGAGGCTAAAGAATGTCATGTCTGTAAAAAGAAAGTGCTGATCAAGTTGACCACAATGACGGAAAGACAGAACTTGATTGTGCAATGGACAATCTCTCACAGAAAGGATTTACAGTAACCTCCGTCTATCCAAAGGTTGACAGAGAAATGCAGCTGATGAAAGACGAGGAAATAATGTCCATCAAACTACTTTGTTTGAAATCAGTCTAAATCCTAA
>JAQFJA010000012.1:18069714-18081260 GCA_029874485.1 Naso brachycentron | reverse complement strand
TATCGGCAGATACTCAAAATCAAATGACTCGGACTCGGATTCGGGGGCAAAAAAATGTGATCGGGACATCCCTAGTATTTATATTCCTATGATCCAACTACATCAACAGGTAAATGGCAAATTGTCCCTCTGGTGTAACTTGTATTGATCTAAAATCGTTATTCAAAGCAAAAATTGATTGTATTGATTCTAAAAATGTATGGTCTGTATTTAGCACATTGCACAAGCATATTTAACACATCATTATGTGGATGTATTTTAAGCACTATTGCACTGGTAAATAGTTGTAAACGTTACTCCTGTTCATTCTCCGACATTCTGGACCTGCATATTTTGTCCGCAGCATCGCTTCAGATAATGGTGGATCATGGCACAGAAGCACCAGGAGGACGAGAGATTTTCAGTCCGTGTTTGTGCTCCACACAGATTGAATAGAGGCTTTGCACTAAATGTTTGTGTAGTTCAGTGTAACTTACTTTTCCAGCGTTTTACCTTCTCTACCACTGCATAAAAATAGGCATTTTCTTTTCCTCTATTTTTGGCAAAAAAAAAAGTTACTATATCGATTTCTCGTCATTGAATCGTATCACGTTGCATCGCTCTGAATGAGCCCATATCATTCTTGTATCGTATCACCAACCATGTATTGTAATGTATCGTTAATATGGATCGTTACACCCCTAGTATGGTTTTATTAAGGCCTAAAATTTCCTCTTGAAGCAGCGTACTGTACAACACGTTTTCCTGCAGGTATGCAGTTTTCAAAGTTAAAATCAAGATGCGTGAGGTCTCGATTAGAAACCTGCCTGTCGATTAAGATGCTTTTTTACATTTGGACAAATTCAGATCTGATGTTCACTGTGGGTAGTTACACTCTTTTGGGATGTGAAGTGTGTAGTATCAAGTATATTTGTTTTCTCAAGACTAGTGTTGATCTTTTGATTTTTTTTCCTGGCTGGTTATATGAGTAAAGGCGACAGAGTGCACCATCATGTTTCCTTACAGTCTGAAACTAATAGGTTTCCATACACTGTGTCAGCTCAGGTCGGCCTATGACTGTAACCCCTTTTTATCTGTGTCTCTCCACGGCCCAGTGAGCTCCACACAGCCTGCTGTGATAGACCACAATGACATCTCAGGTTTTATGCAGCTGCAGACTCGGCCTCATGGGACACTGAGCCTCTGGCCTATGTCTGCTCTGATGTGAAAATTCTTGCCTTGCTTTTCTTCCTGATTCTGGTAGATAGGTGCTGGTTTGTCTGTGATCTTTGTCTGTTGAAAGCAGTGAAAGCTGTCCAGGTTCCTTTAAGCTACTGCTGCTAGAGGCTTCAGCTTGCCACAATAAATTTGTGTGCTATGGCCTCGGAAAATACTAGTTTCTGCTCCACAGGCTGTATCATGACACCTTAAAATGACTTGTGGTAACCACCGTTCTGCAACACAGCACATGATTCATTAAAGGTAACCATGGAAAGTACCTCTGCTTGACAATGCATCATAAGAGCATTTTAAACTCTTACAAGCTCAGAAAATACCGAACTGGCACAGTAAATCTAAATTTAACAGAGACATTAATCTATTAATGGTAATGAAGGGCAGCAACTAACAATTTTTAGCTATCTAACTACATGTGAGATTAAAAAAACAATTAAGTCCACATCAAATCTTTTCCTTTAGGAAAATAAATTCAATATCTCCTTCTCTTTTTCCCCCCTTTTCAACCCCTCCATTGTCTCCCTACTTCCTGTTTTCTCTCTTTTAGATTGAGCATCTGTACGGGCTGACTGTGTTTGAAAACTATCTGTATGCCACCAACTCAGACAACGCTAACATGCAGCCTAAAACCAGTGTGATCAGAGTCAACCGCTTCAGCAGCACAGACTTCCAAGTGGTGACAAGAGTTGACAAGGGAGGAGCGCTGCACGTTTACCACCAGAGACGCCAGCCTCCAGGTACATCACAAACACACACACGCTTTCATTTCTTATGCACATGCGAATGCTATATGCTTCTGGTTATGTGACTTTACTGTCTTCTTGTTGTCCAGTGCGCAGCCATGCATGTGAGGTGGACCAGTTTGGGAAGGCTGGAGGCTGCTCAGATATCTGTCTGCTGGGGAACGGCCACAAGACGCGTACCTGCCGCTGCCGCTCTGGATTCAGCCTGGGCAGCGATGGCAAGTCCTGCAAAAGTGAGTGGGACTGTTAGCGTAGGAAAACATGATCTCATTTAAGTCGCTGCAAATCAACACATTCAACTGATCTACAAAGAAACTCCTGTGGACACTTTGAGATATCTGTCAAAAGATCCTTCAAAAGATCCTCTGTAGTAAGTCAGTGGTTACAAACAACTGGTGTTTGTAGCACAGGGCTATTTATGTAGCTGCCTGCTTTCTGTAGCTCTATGTGGAAAGACTTAGCAAGTGACAGTTTGCTGAAAAACATTTTCACACATATTGAGTTTGTCTTGAGTCATGACTGGTAAAAACCAGATAGCAAGCAAGCTTAATGAAAACAAAAAAAACCAAAAAATACTTCAAGGAGGCTAGCTAGGCAAGCTAAGTGAGAAACGGTTGTATAAGACAGCTACAAGTTGCCCATGGGATATTGCTAAATTATTAAAGTAGTCAGCTAAATCTATAGATAAACTTGAAAACATTTGCTAGCTAAAAGTAGCCCAACAGATAAATTGATACCTTAGATAGCCTGGCAGTTAGCTAAAGGTTTGGTTACGTTTTATACACTTTATAGATTATTTATAGAGTATTTGTAACATTTCAACAACATACCAGTTGTTGATAATATTGCTGTCATAACTGCTTGTTGAATATTTGCACAGTGCGTACATTGCTGAATATTACTTGAACAATTTCAGAATGTTTTCTGTATTTTTTTCAGAGCATTTCTGAGAATGTCTGAGTATTCAACACAGAATAATGAAATGGTTAACTAATTAGGGTTACGGTTAGGTGAAACAATTACATTGCTGAATGTCAACTGATAAACTGTTGAAATGTTACAAATACTCTATAAACTATCAGTAGGCAGGCTATCCAAATAAAGTGTTACCAGAGGTTACAGACAATGGTTGGAATAGCTAAAAATAAAGCCGAAGCTGTTATTATTATTATATGTTTTTTTAAGTAATGGATAAGTGATTTAAATTGCTAATTAATTTTAATGGATAAATTGTTGCAATAGTTAGCTAAAATAGCCTAATGGAGGGCTTGTGGTTATGGATAAATGGGGATAAATGTTTGAAATAATTAAACAAACTTACAGCAGTAATAATAATTGTTAAAATAGCCAAAAGTAATGACTCAGCAGTTAGTAAACAAAATAATTTACTAAAACTAAATGACAAACGGTTGCTGAATTAATGTGGATGGATAGACTGTTGAAATAGTTAGCTCAGAGAAGCCTAATGGATAAATTGGTAAAATAGCCTAGCAGTCAACTATTTATGTTAAATAGGTTATGGATAAATGGTTAAAATGATTTGATAAAAGTAAGGAAAAACGTCATGTATGTTTGGGTGAAATAGGTTATGGTTAAAATGTTCAAATAGTTAACCGAGTATTGAATAAGTAGATTAAATTGCTTGATAATGTTAATAATTATAACATTAAGCTGTTGGAAGTCATGGATAAAATTTTGAAATAGTTTGATAAATTGTTCAAATAGCCAACTTTAGTTTGCCTCATTGGTGGAAGTACAAACATAACCAAATCAGTCTGAGAAATGGCAATTCAACTGATCACTGGCTCATCTGACGTGTGTGTGTGTGTGTTGGGGGGTGTCTGACAAAAAAAGAGTAGGGAAACTCATGCAGTGTAGTGTTGATTCAGCACATCCAGAGCTGAAGTGTGCGTGCTCCCAGCCTTACTTTAAGTATTAACTGGAGAGCTGCAGTGATTCAGCTCTGTTGACCTTAAGCCAAGGGCAGACAAGGTTGGATCAGGGATGCGGTTCTCTCCTGGGCTGTAGACTGGCATAGAGCTTTGAACAAAGTAGCTGAGCAATACCATAACTCAGTCTGACTCTGACTATCTAGCTCTGGACTGACCTCCACATAAAGCTGTTAGGCTGATTCAGCTCGTCCAGAGAAGTGTTTTAATTTTCTTTCAAAATAATAGCATTATATTGATCTGCCTCCTGAGAATAGAGTGTCCTTGAAAATGACAAAATTGATTTACCTAAAGGCAGTCCCTCCCCCTCTCGCTCTGCCTATCAATTGAAAAACACTTAATTTTCATTTACAGCTTTTGCTGATCTTGCATGTTATTTTCTTGTTTAATCAATACACATTATTTGGAAAAATGAGTCATGAGTCAGCATCTAATTTTTCGATTCCTCATAAACAAAAATAGAACCGAATATGCACAAATGAAAGAAGTTTATTGTTAAAAGCTTGGATTGACTTCTGTAATTATAATTCAGGTCTAAGCTACAGTCTTTTACTTTTGTTGCTTTCCTGCAGAGCCAGAGCACGAGCTCTTCCTGGTCTATGGTAAAGGTCGCCCTGGGGTCATCAGAGGAATGGACATGAATGCCAAGGTGCCAGATGAGTACATGATCCCCATAGAGAATCTGATGAACCCCAGAGCCCTGGACTTTCATGCTGAGAGCGAGTTCATTTACTTTGCCGACGCCACCAGCTACATCATTGGGCGACAAAAGATTGATGGAACGGAAAGGGACACCATTGTGAAGGAAGGTAGGGTAATGAAAGCTAATTTGAAAAACAAAATGATGCTGCAGTGTAAAGCTGAAACATACCAGGGCCAAAATATGGGTTAGTGTTGTTTTGAGCTTGTGCAATCATTTTGGACAACATTTCTGAGCTTGTGGTTGTTATCACCGCTTGCAAACCTCCAGGCCTCATTTAGATTCTTTAGAATTGAATTTGTGCAGATTATATGAAAAATCAGGTTACACAAGATAAGGTGACACTAAAGTGTCACACTTTAGGAATGCAAGTAACAAGAATGAATTTTAGCTATAAAAGGAGGGCCAAAGTTCACAGTTTAAAGACATACAAAGCTTTACAAGAGTTGATTAACAACCAAAGGCTTCAGGATTATTTCGCAACGTCAGAATCTTACGAAATAAATGACAAATCTGTTCTATTTAACCTTTATTTAACCGGGTTGTTCCATTGAGAACAAGACATTGGATAGATTTTAATACAATTCAAGCATTAAACATTTTTTCCAATGTAGTGTGAGCATCAGTTGTTAGTAATATGGTATAAAATCAAAGTTCAAAAGTATGAGGAATTGAATCTTGATTTACAGTTATGAGAAAACTTTGCAGTCAGTAGTTTTTATGTGTGCTTTAGCAATAGATTTCTCACCAGCAGCATGTGTCTGTCTCAGGAATCCACACAGTAGAGGGCATAGCTGTGGACTGGATGGCCGATAACCTGTACTGGACAGACGACGGGCCCAAGAAAACCATCAGCGTGGCTCGGCTGGAAAAGGCTTCACAGACCCGCAAAACCCTCATTGAGGGAAAAATGACTCACCCTCGTGCAATTGTGGTGGATCCTCTACACGGGTAAGGGAGGGCGAAGAGATGGAGGGATGTTTTTGTTGCAGAGAGAAGACAAAAATATGGTTGAACAAGCCCCGTGTAAATATGCAGATGCACGGCTCAGTGAGCGGTTTTGGCTGCAGTTAAGGTGATGCCGACTTTGAGGTGGCTGTTTAATAAAGTATGATGCATGTGGTGGTGTGTGCTCATTTATGGTCAGGCACCCCACAGTTAGATAATGATAGGTGGTCATTTCTACTGGTCAGCTGTCTGATGACTCAGCTGCTCTGTCACTCACCTCTCAGCAAACTTTCTTACCTCTCATGCCTCCTGAGCAGTCTATTGGTTTTATTACTCACCACTTGCAAGAATCCTTTTTTAAAATTTTTTTTTTCAGCATCTCATGTCTGTGTCTCAGCAATTTCCTGCAGATTCTTTTTTATCTGTGTTGTTGACTATGATCATGACAACACTTATCACAGCTATTTATCAAAAGTGATGCAGCATTTTGTGCATTACATGATAGATTCCTTCCACAGGCTTGTGTCTCTCGCAGTCTCTCAAATGGCTCTGAATCTTGCCGCGTATCCATGTGTCTTATTTATACAGGCTCTCTCCAGAGAAATACACGCTTAGAAATGCGCACAAACTCTTTAGATTTCTAGTAACAGGTTGATGTGTGTCCAGACACTTCCCAGAGGAAAGGCACTCGCCTCCACTAATGTCTGTAATCAATCAGGAACAGGGAGAAGAGGGAGGGGGGAGGAGAAATTTGCAGAAAAGGAAAGGAGGAGGAAATATGAAGTGTAAATGCTAATGTCAGTCACATTGCAGCATGGGGGATTGTGTCTAGTTTTGCAGAATGTTGCAGACAGCCAGCTGCTTATACACTGAGGCTAGATCAGTGGTGATGACTGACAGGTCCTACAGTACCTGGTTTGCCTGTGGGCAGATCAACATTGTGAAACACTGCGGATGTTCTGCTGAGTGTTGTGCGCTTTAGGGCAACCAGTTAAAATGTCACTGCTTTCATTAATGCCAACAGATTTATCCAAATGCTCGGACTAATATTCTTGTTTTTCTGTCTGGCTATCACATTTCAGTTAATAATTATACCCATTACACTTACTGTGTTGCTTCCTCAGGTGGATGTACTGGACAGACTGGGAGGAGGACCCCAAGGAGAGCAAGCGCGGCAAAATTGAGCGCGCTTGGATGGATGGTTCCAACAGAAACGTGTTCCTGACCAGCAAAACAGTGCTGTGGCCCAACGGTCTGAGTCTGGACATCCCACAGGGCATCCTCTACTGGGTGGACGCCTACTACGACCGCATCGAGATGGTCTACCTCAACAGCTCTGAGCGCAAGGTCAGCATTTGCTCGCTGTAGTCAGGATTGTTTTGCTGCGGTGTTGAGGCGAAGGGGTTCAGAGGAATAAAGGCAGTGGATTATTCTGACAGGGTCGATCAAGCTGTGAGTGAAAAGCGATGAGAGACTGTGGGAGGTCCATCCCATTACACTACACTCCTCAGTCCTTCTAATGCTGCTGACTCCTTCTGGCTATATTAATGATATTTTGTTTCACTGGCCTGTGGGTTGGTTATGTTTTGGTTTGATGGTGTTAAAATTTACGACCCAGAAACTGGAATGTTATGGTTGATATAAAATGCATAAAATTTAAATATTTACCCACACACTCTAAATAGATAGATTTATGAGTTGTACTACTATTTTTTTCCCATTCATTAGGTTCAAATGATCTTGACTGTGTTCAGTTTGAATAAAAAAGCTAACCAAATATTTTTAGATCTGTGGCAAAATTTACTTAAATGTCACTTGGTATAAAACATAAAATTTCACCACATCACATTTTATCTTCACCATTAATTAAAATGAACATGTTTTGAGCCGTAATTCTGGACACAAAGTGCTGTGGTCTGTTTTTAAAGCTGACTTTTTGAAACATACTCCTTTTTGCTTTTTCTCACATCACCAGACGGTGTATGAAGGTCAGGAATTGAACCACGCCTTTGGTCTGTGCCACTATAAACATTTCTTGTTCTGGAATGAGTATCGTAGTGGCAGCATTTTCAAGTTGGACACCACCACTGGCACTGCCACTGTGCTGCGCAACGAGAGACCGCCCATCTTTGAAATCCGCATGTATGACGCTCAGCAGCAGCAAGGTGCTCGGAAACACATCAAAAATGGATTATTCTTCTATCCATCCATCTTTGTTCATTCACTGTGTTGCTTGCAATAGCTCTTATTTGTCGGCTCATTCCTGTCTGTGCATCCGCAGGCTCCAATGCGTGTCGCGTGTACAACGGCGGCTGCAGCAGTCTGTGTCTGGCCATACCAGGAGGCAGGCAGTGTGCCTGTGCAGAGGACCAAATACTCGATCCAGCCGACAACACGAGCTGCAAAGGTGAGTTCCAACATGAACCCTTTGTATATGCATGCGAGTGTGTGAGACTGACTGACTTCTCACGGCGCTCAAACCACGCAACGGTTTATTTTCAGTGTGTCGGGCAAGATGAGTCAAGCCGTGTGACTGTGTGTTGTTGGAACTGCTTGACTAAAATATTTGAACAAATGCAGACGTACAGCGGGTGGCTGCAATAACAGAAGCCCTTACATAATGTAATGCAGTCCAATACAAACTCTGAACTAAATACTGGCTGTTTGAAGCCTTGAATATTCAGGGCTTGTTTTGCCCACCCCCAAGTGGGTCAAATACAACATCACAAATTCAACAAAACCAACAGCTCAAACATAGTCTCAACAAAACACAAAGAGTGCTTTGTATTGTGAGAGTGTTGCTGTTTTTTTGTTCAACCCATGTGTTTATTGATTTTTACTCAGCCACTAGTCGGTTCAGCTTCAGTTTAGTATGAGTGAGGTGCACTTTTCTCCTCCTACCTCTGGCACTTTTTCTTTTCTGTTGCAAAATTTAGTAATTCAAAACCTTAAATTGTCCTTGAATTCCTCTTTTTCAAATTTCTTGTATTCCTCCTTTCCTGTTTCTCCTTCCACAGCGAACCCGTCTTACGTGCCCCCTCCTCAGTGCCAGTCTGGGGAGTTTGCTTGCAAGAACAACCGCTGCATCCAGGAGCGCTGGAAGTGCGATGGAGACAATGACTGCCTGGACAACAGTGACGAGGCTCCTGAGCTCTGCCGTAAGTAGCTGCACGCACGCCCAATCTCACACACACACGCACACACACACACATCATCTGACATGGTTTCAAAAACAGCTCCTCGTCCTGCTGGAAGTCAGATGACCTCAAGCAGTCTGGGTTTGACAGTCTGGTGATGCTAGAATGAAATGAGAGAGCAGACTCTGCAAGTAGTGAGTATGTGTTTATACGTACTAATTTTCTGTATATGTGAGCACATGACATGTGAGTGTGTGTGTTTGTGCAAGGAGGAATTTCTGCGGATCTGGAAAAGCTCTCTATCTGCTTGTCTGCTCGTCTGTGGTTGGAGTGCAGACACGTTCCCATCGCAGACAAAATAAAAGTCTGTCCAAAGAGAAAATACTAAAATAAGCTCCCGAATACGTTAAAATATTTGCTTTCTTTCACTCAATTGCACCTCTCCAGTCCCCGTTTGCCTCTCCCCCACACAGCTTCTCATTTTCCTTCGTTTTCCTTCTCGCCCTTCTCATTTCCAGACCAGCACACTTGCCCCACAGACAGATTTAAGTGTAAGAACAACCGCTGCATCCCCCTGCGTTGGCTGTGTGACGGCGATAATGACTGCGGGAACGATGAGGACGAATCCAACACCACCTGCTCAGGTACACAAACAAACATATTACAGTGTGACAGGGTTTTTTTTTGGTAACACTTCTGTGAAGCCTGTCTCTGCAATGCATTACAACACATTATGAACCTCTATAACACAATATAACGCATTATGAACACACTTACAATGCATTATATGTGGTTATGGTTATGGTTAGGTTAGGGTTAACCCTAACCTTGCTTGAAACTATGATTATACAGTACCATAAGCACATTAAAACACATTATAAGTACGTTTATAATGCATTATAGATGGATGCATTAAGCTAAGTATTACCATTTTTTAAAAAATCGTTCACCACGTGACACGAGCTCCACGCTGTGTTGTCTTTTAGCACGTACGTGCCCGCCTAATCAGTACTCGTGTGCCAGTGGGCGCTGCATTCCGATCTCCTGGACATGTGACTTGGATGATGACTGCGGTGATCGGTCAGATGAACCTGCTTCCTGTGGTTGGTGAACTTACTCTCACAATATAGCAGTGGGGTGATTTATAGCAGTTTGCACAGGTCGTTTTGACATTTGTTTGTGGTTTTAAGGGAATTGTAAGCAGCAACGTGTCTTAACTGTGGTTCTGTCTGCAGCCTACCCCACATGTTTCCCCCTCACCCAGTTTACCTGCAACAACGGACGCTGCATCAACATAAACTGGCGCTGTGATAATGGTAAGTGTCTGTTCCTTGTCCTCTTCTCTCTTTCCTGTGTGCCTGTTTACAGTTGCAGCTCCCCTCTTTGTGCTGTGCATGCTTTTTCATCTTCCTCATATTGGCATACACTCTTCTTTTTGTCACCTTGTATGTTTGTGTACTGTCTCCTGTCTTTTGTTGTTTTGTGTCGTTGGTTTTGTTGTTCCATGTTGTGCTGTTTGCCCACTCGGCTGTCTTCCATTGGTTCTGTCTTTCAGAAAAGGATTGTGGGGACGGCTCTGATGAGTTGAATTGTCCAAACCTGACCGGTTAGTGCATAGATCAACATGCACCACAGCAGCCATGATGCTAGCTTACTGTAGTCCCAGGCTGGCTCAAAACCAGATAGGGCTGCTTTTCTGCTAATTGAACCATGGCCACAAGCTGGAGCCTATAATGCTGCCATTCATTTACCGTAGACAAGTTTGAAGCTAAATTAGATTTGATATATTGTAAATGCATTATTCAGGCGACCAAATACATGGGAAACTTCAATCGTAGTTGTTGTGGTAGCAATCAAATGGATGAAACTTAATTTAATTTGGGATTGATGTAATAAGAATGCCAGGGTGAATGATGAAAAGTGGTTTAACTCAGAATAGATTGACTGATGACTGTGAAATTAAAGTGCTGTAAAAAGCACTCAAAGTTAGATTGCTCTCTTACATTAGCATGGGTATAAAAGTGCTTATGATGCTCTGCTGTCAAGCTCAATGTATCAGCGCTCGGTACATTCCCTCATGGTGCATGGTCTGATCTATGCAGTTTCTGTCATTATTTACTCTCTCTTCTCTCATATTCTGTTCCATTTGTGTTTTATGTTTTTAACTGTCATTGTGTTAATTGTAAAAAAAAGAAAAGAAAGAAAGAGGCATTTGTTTTCTGCACGTTTATGTGTGTTTTTTCTCTATGAGGCAGTAGGCGCTTCATAATACAAGCGAGTGGATGCTGTTTGACCGTGTTTATTTTTCAGATAACGACTGCGGCGACAACAGTGATGAGGCAGGTTGTAGTCACTCCTGCTCCAGTGCTCAGTTTAAGTGTAACAGCGGCCGCTGCATCCCAGACTACTGGACGTGTGACGGGGATAATGACTGTGGGGACTACAGCGACGAAACTCATGCAAACTGCACCAATCAGGGTCAGTGTTTCATACACCGGCTGACACTTCGGAAACACTTTAGTGCAACAGATCATCGTATGCTGGCTATAAGGATTTTGAAGAATTCCTTAGAAACAAGACCACCATGCCTGAATCTTTGCTTTCCACTTTGGCCGAGCAATTTTATATCAGGACAGTTTTTTCTCCTCTTTTCTTATAACAATACAGCTCAGGACATGTTACCTTAAAAACGCCTGTCTACATTTTTAATTGCGCAATTTTTCCTTTTTACCTTCAGAATACACTGCAGCTGATCTTACTGTTGCATACAGTATGCACACAGTGGAGACATACTACTTGGTTATAATTTTGCAGCTTGTCTTTCTCTGTTTAGCCTGTGCGTCTGTTGCAGGAC
>JAQFJA010000012.1:18019460-18038282 GCA_029874485.1 Naso brachycentron | reverse complement strand
TGCCCCCCCCCCCCCCCCCCCCCCCCCGCAGAAGTGCCTCCTTCCACACCAATATGTCAAAAGGATGAGTTCCAGTGCTCTAATGGCCGTTGCATCAGCTCTGTCCTGCGCTGCAACTACTTCAACGACTGCGAGGACTATGGTTCTGATGAAATACACTGCAATAAGAAAGGTGAGTTGCCTTGCAGTACAGTTGTTCTGACAGTGCAAATTCTGCAGTGTTTCCTGCGTAAATGCATTCTACCTGTTTCTTTTATTGCAGACACAGTGCTGAATGACTGTCGCAGTAACAGGACAGTATGTGGAGATGGAGATGAAGCTCATTGTGTGGTGAATGGCACCGATTCTTTCTGCTCCTGCAAACCTGGCTTCCGGTCCAATGGACGTAACAGATGTGAAGGTACAGTTTTCTCTTTTCCCTTGCACTGTTTTGCACATTTTACCTTGCAGCTAAAATCTGCTCTTGAAGACCATAAAACCGTATGTAATGTGCATTGTGCAACCTTGGGGTGTTCCACAGATAAAAATGAGTGTACGCAGTTTGGAGTGTGTTCCCACATCTGCAACAACACAAAAGGTTCCCACAAGTGCAGCTGCCACAAGTACTTCACCAGAATTAATGAGACCTGCAAGGCTGATGGTGAGTGCTACTTTTTGGCTTTCCCCAGCTTATGTTTGTCTGTGTATGTACTCTGTTTACACTGGATATTGCTTACTTACTTAATGTTTTCACCTCTCTGCTCTGCTACAATGATGTGTTGCATCCTCAGCTCCGAGACAAGTGCTCTACATCGCCGACGACAGTGAGATCCGCAGTCTGGACCCTTCCATGCCAAACTGGCGTTATGAGCAGATCTTCCAGGGTGATGCCAACGTGCGCATTGATGCCATGGACCTGCATGTCAAGACGAACCGCATTTACTGGACAAACTGGCACACAGGGCGCATATCTTCCTATGATTTGCCCTCATCCTCCTCCTCTCCCAATAGCAACCGAAACCGACGGCAGAGTGACCCGAGGGTCACAAATGTGGAGGTAACTTTGTACAAGTGTGCACAGACTTCTGCATGCATGTGATGTCAACACAAACAAGACAAGCAACGCCTGCGTGTCTAATTTTAAAACTCTTTGGGCTGTTTCTCCTCGGTTTTTAGATACCTGATCTGAAGATGCCCCGTGGCATTGCAGTGGACTGGGTGGCAGGAAACTTGTACTGGACTGACTCTGGCAGAGACGTCATCGAGGTCGCCCAAATAAGTGGGGGACGCCACCGCAAAACGCTAATCTCCGGCATGATCGATGAACCTTACGCCATTGTCGTCGATCCCCAGAGAGGGTGAGCAGGTCTTGGGAGTCTGTGTGGGGGGACAGTGAAAAATTAGCTAATTCCAGAGGTGGGAGATATGGTCGAAAAAATATATCTCAGCATTTTCAGGCTGAATAGTGATATACATCTTAGTATTTTCTGCAAAGCTGGCTAAATGTTCTGTTGTAAATTAAAGCTGCATTGGAGATGAAACAGACTGATAAAAATACACCACAAAGGCATTCAGTTGCAAAACATGTAAAAGAAAAATACAAAACACTGTAAATAGCATGGCAGTTCTTCGGGCAACAAATCAATATCATATTGAAAAAAAAGCTCTGCTATAGCAGCTTCAAAAAAATCGATAGAGGGCAAATGGAAATTGTACTAAAAGCAGCTATAAACAGAGCTTTTACATTTCATTCATTTAGGAAAATGTACTGGGCAGACTGGGGGAACCATCCCAAGATTGAAACAGCTGCTATGGACGGAACCATGAGAGAGACGCTGGTGGAGGAAAACATCCAGTGGCCAACTGGTAAAACATGCACACGCACATCCTTCTCCTTAGTCATCTGTTATACTAGATACAAAGTGAAAGTCTTGAATCTCTCCAGTTTTTGCTGCTCACTGCTCTCTCTCTCCATTAAGGTCTAGCAGTGGATTACTTCAACGAGCGTCTTTACTGGGCCGATGCTAAACTCTCCTTGATCTGCAGTGTGAGGCTGAATGGCAGCGATGCAGTTGTGGCTGTAAACAGCATTAAGAACAGTTGAGTGGCACATTCTCACAAATGCACAGTCTTTGTGTGACTAAGTTGTAATTATATGTGTGGACAATGAAGAAGAATGTCTGTTTTAACATGCATCCTATCCGTGAAGCTTCTGTAACATGTCCTATTTCAATGCAGAGCTCAGTCACCCCTTCAGCATCGATGTCTTTGAGGACTACATCTATGGCGTCACCTACATCAACAACTACGTCTTCCGGGTGAATAAGTTTGGCAAAGGCCCTATTGAGAACCTTACAACTGGAATGAACCACGCTACAGATATAGTTTTGCACCACCGCTATAAGCAACCTGAGAGTGAGTAGCAAACAGACACAACTTCCTCTGCTCATTAAAACAATGAAAGGACTAAAGCAGGTGGTTGTTTTTCCTAATCCTTAATTCTCTGTGTCTGTTAGTGACTAATCCCTGCGACAAGAAGAAATGTGAATGGCTGTGCCTGCTGAGCCCCAGCGGACCAGTCTGCACCTGTCCCAATGGACGCACGCTGGACAACGGCACATGTGTGGAGATGCCTTCTCCCACTCTGTCTCCTATCAGTGAGTAAACACGCTCCCGCATTCAAACCATACACACACACACTGGCATCCAAAGTCATTGTGCATGACCGGAAAAACGTCATCATTTTCAGCTCCTCCCAGTGGCCCCTGCTTGGTCCAGTGTATGAACGGTGGCAGCTGTTTCCTGAATGCCCACAAGCAGCCAAAGTGTCGCTGCCAGCCTAATTATGGTGGAGATCGGTGTGAGATTGACCAGTGCAGAGACTACTGCAAGAATGGAGGCACATGCACACCCTCCCCTACAGGTGGGATTTGGATACTGCCAGCTGGCTTTGGCATTTTGTGCAACATTCTTTTGGTGTGCAGTATACAGTAATTTATTTAATAATAAAGTTCAAAATAGCGCTATATGTAGCTAAAATATTGTTTTGGAGCCCTAATATGTCTATTTGCCCAGTTACATGACACATGTATTGATATGTCTGTTGTTCCACAGGCTCTCCTACTTGTCGATGCCCAACAGGCTTTACAGGGCCAAACTGTAACCTTCACACATGTAAAGATTACTGCAAAAATGAAGGCAACTGCACAGTCAGTGCCGGAAACCAGCCAACCTGCCACTGCCCCCCAGGCTTTTTGGGCGACCAGTGCCAGTACAGTGAGTGTTTTCATTATCTAGCCCACTTGCAAGTTCAAAAATGTTCAAATACTTCTGATGACCAAGGAGAAAATAACAGTAAAATCTAGAACTGCAATGGGACTACCTGAAGATTCTGATGTGACTGGTAATAGTGTGTGTGTGTGTGTGTGTGTGTGTGTGTGTGTGTGAGCAGGAAGCTGTGAAGGCCACTGCCTCAATAAAGGTACATGTCTCCAGAGTGAAAATGGTTCCAAAATGTGCCGCTGCCTCCCTCAGTACACTGGCAGCACCTGTGAGATTGACAAGTGTCACTATTGTCGTGACGGCGATTGTATTCCCAGCACCAGTTTTACATCCACAGGGGACTTCACCTGCCGGTATGAGCACTAACAGAAGATTTCCTCAACCCAAACAAAGCCACACAGGCAACAATGTGTGGTCCTCCTCATTTTCACCTACAATTTCTTCTGTTCTCTACAGCTGCACTAATGGAAGAGTCCAGCCCAGCTGTTACACATGTGATACAAATGAGTACTGTGCAAATGGCCAGTGTTCAATAAACCCCATCTCCCGCCTTCCAGAGTGCAGGTGAAAATCTGTGTTCATCCATAATTGTAAACAATTCAGTTTGAATATCTTCTGTATCACTAAATGCATGCACTCTACTGTTTCCTGTGTGTATGTGCAGATGTTCACCTGGCTGGGCGGGGCACCGCTGCGAGTCTGTGGCCACCACTGAAGGTGCCCCAAGTTCAGGCGGACGTAAGTTGACTCTCCTTCTGTGAAATTACAGAAGTTCTTTGAATTGGACATGATTGACGTTTGACGATTACGTTTGTATGTGTTTGTGTGTTTGTGTGCGTAGGCACAGCCTCTATAGTGATCCCTGTGCTGCTACTGTTGCTGCTGGTTCTGCTGGCTGCAGGAGCGTTGTTCTGGTACAGAAGGAGGATGAGAGGGTGAGTAACAGTAATGCATTTGAAACAAGAGACAGTCGAGATCTCTTTTTGCCTTTGTATTCCGTCTTTTTCTCCCTCTTTCTCTCCTTTCCTTTCTTCCATCTGCACCTTTCCTCTCCTCTCTGTAATGGCGTCTCCTCTGCTCCTCAGGTCTAGCCGGCCCGGCAAGACCGGCTCCAGACGCTTGCGGTAACGGTTGCAAGGATTAAACTTGCCTTCCACCCCCTCATTCGATTCTGCATTCCGATGCTCTCTTTCTCTCTCTGTGTCTTTTCTTTACCCATAAGTCTTGGTTGCTGTGCAGTGTGTGGTCCTGTGGTGAATGTCGCTCCATTCTCTCAGATGTTCGTGGGAGCTGTAGCTCATCCTGCTCCTGCAGTATCTCTCCTGTTTATTAAACAGAGCTCCAGTGCAGATCTATTGAAAAAGATGCATTGAATAGATCTGCCTGAGCACAAGCCAGTGCTGTGTACATGTCATACTGTTGTCCATCATATTGTGCCATATTGTACTTACTGTACTGTGCTGTGATTTGTATTGTGGTAGTGTCTCTAATAAGGAAAGATGGACAGTGTGACAGCATTTTTTCAAGCTTAGATTGGAAAATGCAGTGTTAAAAAGATCCAGCATTTACTCGAGGGCACATACATAGCATATTTTAGAGGTTCTGTTGTGGATTTATTGTTGTCTTAGTCTAATACAGTCCAGGGGCCAGTTGCATAAACAGTTCAAGACCAGTCTTAGCCTTAGACTGGTCTTAAATGGTCTAAGTAAGACTGTCTTTTGCCTAAAACAAGGCTGCCTTAATTTGAGACAGAAAAATTAGCCACCTCTTCCCCTGGCTAAGCCTGAGAAAAGAGCATCGTTGCCATGGCAACAAACTCTCAGAACACCAGTTAGGAGAAACAAAGACACAGCAATATTTACTGTATTTCTAACAAAATCACCAAAAAACCCCACAACGTTTTACATTGGAAATAGGACACAGTTCTTGCTCCATGGCAAATAATTGGTTGTTAGAAACAGCTCTAAGAAGAGAGAGAGAGTCTTCAGGGACAGATACAGCCCGCCAGGGAGGAACAACAATCAAGAGCTCATGGAGAGATTTCAGTTTCCTCGAGAAACTATCGTTCTGCTAGCTGAACAACGTGAGGCAGTTGAATTAAAACTACTAAATAGCATAGTTTTTCCGGCATTATATTCCTCTAACAGGCAAAGTTTTTCTGTTACGGTAAAATGCTATGATCTATCACTGCCACTGTTGAGTGTCGCTGTTGTGTCCGCCATGTTTTTTTCCTGTTAAGTGCCTTTTTTTTTTACCCATGATGCACAGCGCAGCAGACTATCTCAGTCTTACTTTAGTCACTCATAGACGGGCGTTATGCAACAAGCTTGTTGAAGTGTCTATAGTAAGTCTGACTTAAAGTTAAATTTAAGCCCAAGACTGGGTCTAATTTTACGCAACTGGCCCCTGTATCCAGTTCCACTGCGTCTGGATCAATCATGGGCCACATGAATGCTGGGTTTGTGTTGGTGCCTGTGCTGTGGCTTAGTTCCCTCAGCCTGGATGGTGGTGAGAGTCACGTGATGCCTCTTTCCTCCCTTCATAATGTGGCTGTATCCCTGCTTGCACTGCTCAGGCTCTTGTAATGTTGAATTAGACAAGAAGGTGTGACTATGCCATTAATATTTTGTGTAGGGCCAAGGGCTTCCAGCACCAAAGGATGACCAATGGGGCCATGAATGTTGAGATTGGAAACCCTGCCTACAAGATCTATGAAGGCGAGCCTGACGACGACGCAGGAGAGCTCCTGGACGCAGACTTTACGCTGGACCCAGACAAGGTAAAGAAAAATAGCATGCAGGCATGCATGAACACAAATCTTGTGGCCTCTGCGCAAAAATAACATATCTAATGGTTGATTTCTGACCCTTTTCAGCCCACCAACTTCACAAACCCAGTATATGCCACTCTGTACATGGGAGCTCACAACAGTCGCAACTCTCTGGCCAGCACAGACGAGAAGAAGGAGTTGCTATCACGTGGAGACGAGGAGCCCCTGGTGGACCCCCTGGCATAGACGGTCCTCTTAGCCTGGATCACGCTATTCCAAACACACCCCTCTTCTTGCCTTTTAAAAGAAAAACAAAACAAAAAAAAATCGATAAAAAGGTATGAGAGAAAATTGATAAAAAGTGTGAACACTGTATAAAATGTACAAAAATGAAGGACTACTTTTGTATGTGATTGCAGTATTATATTTTGTTCTTTTGAGATTCCTCTGGTCAAAAATGAGTAACATTTTCTATGAGAGATTTTTAATTTACACTTTGTCCCTTACCCTTTACCTAAATAGCCACTACCTCTGTGCAAAATGAAATGGAAACAAGAAAATCATTAGAGAAGATGCTATCATTGGAGCAATTTTAATTTTTTATTTTTGTATGAATTGTATAGAAAAGAGAAAAACATTGTTCCATTTCACCAGTGCCAACTGTTTGTTGTTTGTGTTGACTTTGAGCGGGAAAGGCAAAACTCAAAGTCTTCTAAATCGGTACATATGTTGTCTCGCTGGAGTTTCTTAGCGAGGATGTGTGAGACAGATTTGTGATAGCAACGTTTGTGTATAGCACATGTAAAATGTCGATACCAGATGGCAACTACAGTATTTCCACATATTTTTTTCTCAGAGAACAATGTTCATGAAATGATTGTGTTGTCTTCCTTGCACAGAACTCAGATTTTACGGTATAGTGTGTACTGTAGGCTTTATACCGTAAGATGTAGGACAGGTATGTTTGTTTTTATCACATTGTATGACAGTTGGAGCTCGTGTGTTGCTGAAGTGAAAAGATGAGAGGCATCTCGATGTGTGATCATGGAGATGGAGTGTGAGGAAGTTAGTTTATGGTTAAACATTCCAGGCAGAGCGGTGGGTGGAGATTACAGATGTAAAAAGATGATACAGGTAAATGCCTTCATGGGTGGGCAGTTGGCTGTACATGCATGCCACAGCTGGCTGATTATGAGAGGAATAGTAGAAACAAAACCTACAGCCATTTAGTTGACTGTTAAAAGTCTGACAATAGAAAGGAAGGGAGGCTGCAGTTATGGTTAAATGGAAGGAAATTTATGATCGAGATGGGTCTTTTGCTTGTCTTTTTTTCTCCAGTCCGTTGTATTTTTTTTTTTTTTTTAAAGACCAGATAACATCCATCTGGCTTTGTGAGTAGATTTATCTTTCTACCTTCAGAGGATCAAAGTCTGTACGTTCACAGTTTTGTAATGACTCTGTCTCAAGTGCATTATGTTCATTT
The DNA here is from genome assembly GCA_029874485.1 of Naso brachycentron. Taxonomy (NCBI): domain Eukaryota; kingdom Metazoa; phylum Chordata; class Actinopteri; order Acanthuriformes; family Acanthuridae; genus Naso; species Naso brachycentron. The sequence goes on along the minus strand of JAQFJA010000012.1, from coordinate 18,030,768 downwards.
GGTCCTTAGCAAATCTCTGCTCTTCCGGAGCTCTTTCTAATCTCTCACTCTCCTCTGTGCCCTGCTGCTGCTAATGCTACCATTCTGGTCGCTCTGACACGTCCTTACGCTCAGCCTCTGTCCCAAAATGCTGCTTCTGTCAGAAATGTGTCAGCCATATCTTAATGCATGTGAAAAGTAACACCAATCTTCAATGTAACTACAATAACAAGTTTTTATTTTGCTTACCTGTCAGCAAGTGTTATTTTATGCTGTTGTATATGTTTTGTCTTTAAATGAGAGAGAAGTACAATCATTTTACCTAAAGAACATTTTTTTGCAAAATCATACATGCATTTTCAGAATTGTTTTTTGATTAGTCCTTGTTGTTGTTTTTCTTTTTTTAAAAATGAAAAATGACACATAGCTTTTATAGTACACAATGCATGGAGGCTCAGACTTTCTTCTGGAAAGAGAATAATGTTTAATTTTTGCTGGAGTCCTTTACAAACTAAATAACAGATATTGTTATAAATAAAATTTTAAAAGTTGTACAGAAAACAAGCCAATGTGTTTTGTGTTTTGTTCACAAAATGAGCCAAGAACACGGAGTCACAAATTTAAATTTAGGGGTACAAATGTCTTGAAAAATTATCCATCAGCTAAAAATCTGGGAAATCCTTCATCAAAAACAAAGTTTCGCTTAATAGGTGAAGATGATTCATGCTTCAGCTGTAAATGATGTCCAGTGCACCTCAAAACAAAACTTACAGATGAACAATTGCAAGTCAAGAAGAGAAACATCACACATCACAGTAGTCTCAGCACTCAACAATTTCTTGTATTAAATAATCATCATAAATTTGTATGTTAAACAATTCTTCTCAGTGACTTTGTGTAACAGTCTTCACTCGATGCCTTTGGCCCTCAGCTCCTTTCTGACTCTGCTAAGGTAACCAGGGTCAGGATACCCGAAACTGTGGAAGGACGAGAATGAACAAGGTTCAAAATATATCATTAAAGTAAATTTGACATTGAAGAATCATAAAGCACTTAGAGTTCGGGATACTGCACTTCTTTGGTCCTCCGGATATCGACATCTTGTGGTGACTGTCGTTCCAGATCACCTGTTTTTTTTCTCCCAATTGTTCTGGACATCCCAACGATGAAAATCAGCTTTCTGTCATAAGCTTTAACAGCCTCCACACTTGTTGGCCCTCTTGGTTGTCTGGCAGATAAGCCATTGTGTTAACACCAAAGTAATACTCCCCAGGATTTGGATGCCTCTCCTGCAAAAGGACAGTAAGTATCAGATATAACTGACAGTAAGGTTGGAAATGAACTAACAAGTAACAGAACTGACACAATGTCTTCAGATACTCAACATAAGACATTTACCGTCTGTATTCCACTTGGAATATCGTAGGTGATGATTGTAGTGCTGCAGTTTGGGAATCCAGGAAGGGGATAGCGAGATGTTTTACAATACATTTTTCCATTTGGCTGGTCTCCCTCTATCACATCAAAGACATCTTTGCATACAGGACAGATGGGTCCCACACCCTTCTTGAACTGTGCCAGGCATTCCTCACAAAATTCAGCTGTGTCTTCTTGGTAACTTTATCCCTGCTTAATGGACAGCTTTCATCTCTGCTGTAATCTGACTGGCCATTCAGTGCAGGTCCACCAGTGGCCCCCTCTCACTGAGAGGCTTTGGTAAGCTGCTGACTCCCATTGCACCAGGGTCTTTGGTGAAGTTCATAGATAATGTTGTAACCTTCTAGTACAGTTGAAGAAGAGCTCTGACAGCATAGCTCTCCATTGACTCAGTTCCTCTTTTTTTTGAGCTTTGACCTCAACCTTGCCTTGACTGATGCCTGACTTCTTAAAGTCCACATTAAACTTAGCTTAAATCGTGGCAAGTTGCTGACCAAAGGAAGTCTTCATCAACTTCCCGTAGTTCTCATCCATGGTTAGCCCAGCATGGGCAAGAGGGTCTTTGATGCTCATGCTGGTGTTCAGAGGTGGAGCTTGAGATGCCCATGTAGACTCTCCAGCCGAAGTGCTGGTATTTGTTAAGGTTTTTTGTGTTAGATTTAAGGTTTTACACATGGCATCTTGAGTCTGTCTTGGCCCAGAAATAGTCATTTCTTCAGAGACTAGAGTCAGCAAAATCTTGTTCTCAGGTTTCTGAACAATTCTCAGCGTGTCCTTCAACTCTTCTGGTTCTAACTGCTTGAGAGGCAAAACTGAGCTGTCGGACTCACTTAAGCACTTCTGGATAAGGTTGGTGAAATCAGAAAGAGCTTTTTGGGGACCTCCAGTTTTCTCATTTGCTTTAAAGGTCACATACACTTCTGCATCCATGAAGACTCCATTCTCTTTCTCAATCTGTTGAATTTCCTTCGTGTAGATGTGGTTCACATACCATAAATGGCTCCCTGGGAGAGGACAAGTCCATGGTTCCTCTTCTGCTGTAGAAACTGCTGCTGATCTCATGAAATGACTTTCTTCTACCTGTTGCATTTGTTCCTGGACAAAACAAAATTTATTAAGTTGGTAAAAAAACATTAATTCTTAATGGAACTTAATTTAAGAAATAAAGCTAGAATTTTGATTACCAAACCAACATTAATACAGATGATAGCTTAAATGTATTGCATCAGAGGAAATCTAATCTGTTGGTAACAGACGTGCATTCAAATTATGCTTAGAAATTTAAACAGTCATACATTACCTGGAGTGGGTTCAATCCTTATTACAGCTCTCCCATCCTCTGTGACTTTTAAAACTGTATTCTCAAGCCTTTTTGGTTTCGTTTGCATATTTATTGGCCCAACTTTGCAAAACCTTATTTAGTTCTACTTGACATTTCTGTGGTTGATGACCCTCTGACCACTTGACTGAGAGAGTGACTTGAACTCCATCTTTGTCCTGTGAAAGAGGCAGAGCCAGAAAATACAGTTCAGCTTTAAAGGTTTGGTGTTAGAGGAACATTTTCTATATTTATATTAGTCTAGTATTTGGGTACTTTTGAAAAAAGTAGGAGACAGAAGGCTAATGACACCACTGCTAAAGTTATAAACAACAGGAAAAAAAAGTATTCCTATAATTGAATAATATTGGAGTTGGTGATTTACCTGAAACAAACAAACAAACAAACAAGCAAACAAAAAAACTACCATCGTTTTAGCTGTGTAGAATAATAATCAAGAGCACTGGATTGAATTTATACAGCTGATAATGGAAACCTGTGCCTTCATTATCATATTTTCACTAAAATGTAGGCTACACATTACAAAAAATATCCTGCCACGTTAAAACTTGACCTGGATTTTCTACGGCTTAGTTTTTAGCTTAATAAACTTGTTAAAGTATTCAACATTGAAAAAGAAAGGAAAAAAATGCAGTTTTATTTGTTATTAAACAAAGGCACACACACATTTGTACTAAAACATCAGCATGCTGATTATTAGATGTCAAAGGACACTACATGAGGGAAGACACATTTTTTAATTAGAAAAAAACGAACAAAACTTCTGATAGCACTGCAAACCACAAACAATTTCAAATAGTGTGCCTGCTATATTTGAATATTAAAGCCCTGTAAAAACCACATATACCACGGCTCTTCAACAGTTGTATTGAAAATGACCCATTGTTCTAGTCTGCAGACGTCGCTGACAGCACTACTGACAACTTCTAAGTCCCCCATTATGTTCCAGTAGGACATTTTGATAGTCTTGTTCCTGTAAGGCAGAGCAAATACTTGAAACATAAAGAACAACAGTGTTTGATACAGCGCTAACTTGGTCAGTGGGGCTAGGGTATGATGGTTCAAATAATCAGAGTCTTCATTTTGTGCATTTCTGTAAAAACTGCATCAAACTATGTAAATTTTCAACGTTTAAAAAAGAAACGCATGAATGTCCTACATTTTTAAACACAACATTGACTCACGCCACATCCTTATGTCCACTTTTTGAACATTTATATATCAATTTATCACGCATACCTCTAAGCTCGAGACGCTGCTTCTTCCTTGTATATTTCATTGAAACGGATGCAGCTCTAAGAGACTGACGACATATTCACTAACTAACGTGCAGGCATCAGGGTGGATTTTGGGGAGGAGTAAACAAATTGGAAGACTTTTTACTTAAGTTAAACATTGAGGTTGAATTTGGAGCATTTAGCCTATATTTTAGGAGAAAATAAAGGCCTGCTGTTTTTGTTTTAGACACACTAATTATTATCACAAAATACAATCAACAACATCCTGACTCATACACAATAAATTGTATAGGCCTACTCAGCAGTGTGCAAAATATTAGTTCTGCCTTTACCAGCTGCTACATTAAATTTATGCTATCACATTAATGCATCATAACTGTAATCAATAAGATTTATAATACATTAATAGCTAGGCTATGTAGGCTAATGGTTAATTCTGCATAATACGCCTAAATACTTTACTTTTGGTACATTAAATGTATTTTGTTGCTAATACTTATAAATGCAGGAATGGGCTAAAAACATGGGCTACAAAATATTTCATGATTGCTGTAATGTTAAAAATTCTTAAGATGAGTACTTCTTTCATGGCTGCTAATGATTTAAAAATGAAGAAAATCTCTTACCTTTGTTTTCTTCAAATTAAAAATGGCACAATTGCTAGTGGACTCTTTATTCATGTCATACATTTGATGTAAGATGTGCAAAAAATCACACATAGTCTATCAAGTTAATTGTGACACAGGCAAAACTAATTTCAAGAAAAACAACAAACACCAAAGTTATCTTCAAAAGCAGTTTAAAATGCAAAGTGATGTAAAATCTAAAACTTGGATGCAAGCCTGTCTTGAAACAGCTTAAAATAATCATGCAGCACCACAGTGCCAACCAGTGCTGTTTCTCTCATGCAGTTAACAACTGTCGTACCCTGGGTGTGAATTGTTGGTTGGGAGGGGGGGGGGATTTCCCCCTCTCTGCTTTTGATATCCCTTCCTGTGGTCATTCAGTATTTATCCCCGGTGGAGATACGTCTTATCCCCCTTCTGGTCAGACTATATGTTGATAATAATACAGACTATTTTAAAAAGACATCAAGGATCTGCAATGCAAGTGGATTGAAATCTCATTTTGCTGCAGTGGCGATAATGACTGCGCTTCATGCTTGGAATGACACACAAACTCCAGTTCCATAATTTGTTCCTGCTAGTGTCAAGTTAGCTGTCATTAAACAATAACAACTAGCTGACTACTTAAGTTTGCTAGCAGCAATGTAAAGTGATAATGTATATGAAATATGAATGGCAGCAGCATTTCGTCATTTTTTGTAGCGAAAAATCAGCAAAAAAAGTCACTAACAGCCTTGATGGTGGGATAAATAACAACAAAACCAGCAGCCAACATCACCAGAACCCACACAGGTGTAAGCAGGTGCTTTAGCACTTTGCCACTGGACCAAGATGATTTAATTTGAATTTCTTCCACCACTATGTGACCATGGTGCATGTTGGAGTATAATTACTGTTGGATGTAAGGGTATAATTATTGTTGCATAATTTGACTGTGTTGGAGACGGGTTTTTTTCAAGTAAAAAAATTAATTCAGTGTTAAATTTCAAAACAGAAGATGACATTACTCACAATATCCCCCCCTCTGTTTTTTTCACAAATTGCACACTGGTTGTGCCACATTGTGCTAAACTATGCTGTAGTTTGTAGTGTGGTGGCACAGTCTCCCAAACTGGTTAGTGGTGGCAGTTTCTGACATGTCTTTATGCTCTATCCCAAAATGCTACTTCTGTCAGACACATCAGCCATATTTTAACACATTAAAAAAAAAAAAAAAGGAACACCAATCTTTAATATAAGAATACCATGATGAGTCAATGTGGATTGATCCAATCATTTATTTGACAGTATGGTTTAGATCAGACAATGTATGTACTGTGGATATAGAACAAATGTATGGATGCAAATCTTATGCAGTTACACAGTCTTATATTGTGACATAGCCTCCTGAAAAAGAACAACAAAAAATCAAAGGAAATCCTTCATCAAAAAAGCCAGAAGAGTTGTGCTGTTAACATTTAAGGTGTAAATGATGTTCGGTGCACCTCAAAACAAAACAAACCAGATGTCATGAACGATTACAAGGAAAAAAAGAGAAACATCATAAATCACAGTAGTCGGTGCATTCTAATAATTTCTTGCTTTTAATAATCATCATAAATTTGATTGTTATACAATTCTTCTCAGCCACTTTATATCGAAGTCTTCACTCGATACCTTTGGCCTTCAGCTCCTCTCTGACTCTGCTCAGGTAATCACGGTCAGGATACCCGAAACTGTGGACAGAGGAGAATGTACAGGGGTTAATATATAACACTAAAGTAGACCTGACATTAAAAAAGGGAGAACTTAGAGATTGGGCTAATGTACCTTTGTGGTCCTCCTGCTATTGAGGTCTTGTGGTGAATGTCGTTCCAAGTCACCTGGTTGTCCATTCCGGTCGTTCTGGACGTCCCAACAGTGAAAATAAGCTTCCTGTCAAAAGCTTTCTCTAACAGCCTCTGCACTTGTTGGCCCTCTTTGTTGTCTGGCAGATAAGCTGTTCTGTTAACACTAGAGTAGTACTGTCCAGGATTTGGATGCCTCTCCTGCAAAAGGACAGTAAGACTTAGACGTTACTGAAGTTATAAATTAATTACAGAACTGACATGATGTTGTGAGATATTTAAATTAAGACATTTACCGTCTGTCGTCCACCTGGAATATCATAGTTGATGATTATAGTGCCGCAGTTTGGGAATCCAGGAAGGGAGAAGGGAGATGTTTTACAATACATTTTTCCATCGGGCTGGTCTCCCTCTATCACACCAAAGACATCTTTGCATACAGGACAGATTGATCCCATGCTTTTCACAGACTGTGCCAGGCATTCCTCACAAAATTCATGTTTGCACTTGAGCTGTGTCTTCTCGGTAAATGCATCCATGCATATCGGACAGTTTTCATCTTTGTTGTCACCTGCTGTTGCTCCCTCACTCGTAGGTGCTTCAGTGTTGCGCTTACTGTATTCTGATTGGCCATTCAGTGCAGGTCCACCAGAGGCCTCCTCTGACTGATAGGCTTTGCCAAAATTCTTATGTGTGCTGTTGACTCCCATAGCACCAGGGTCTTTGGTGAAGTTCATGGGTGATGTTTCAACCACCTGGTACAGACGAAGAAGAGCTCTGACAGCATGGCTCTCCATGGACTTGTTTCCTCTAGGTCTTTTATAGTGAGCTTTGACTTCGACTTTGCCGTGGCTGATGCCTGATTCCTTGAAGTCCACATTAAACTTAGCTTCAATCTTGTCAAGTTCCTGATCAAAGGAAGTCTTCATCCGCTTCCAGCTGCTCTCATCCATAGTTAGTCCATCATTGGCAAGGGGGTCTTTGATGCTCATGCTGATGTTCAGTGGAGGGTCTTGAGATGCCCATGTAGACTCTCCGGCAGAGGTGCTGGCATTTGTTAAGGTTTTCTGTGCCAGATTCAAGCTTTTACAGATGGCATCTTGAGTCTTTCTTGGCCCACATATGGTCGCTTCTTCAGAGACTAGAGTCAGCAAAATCTTGTTTTCAGGTTTTTGGATGATTGTCAGCATGTCCTTCAACTCTGCTGGATCTACATTCTTCAGAGGAAAAGTTGAGCCCTCTGACTCACCTAAGCACTTCTGGATAAGGTTAATGAAATCAGAAAGAGCTTTTTCTGGAACTCCAGTTTTCTCATTTGCCTTAAAGGTCACATGCACTTCCGCCTCCATTTTAACTCTATTCTCTTTTGCGATCTGTTGAATTTCCTTCTTGTAGATGTGGTTCACATACCAGAAATGGCTCACTGGGAGAGGACAAGTACATGTTTCCTCTTCTGCTGTAGAAACTGCTGCTGATCTCATGACACGACTTTCTTCTACCTGTTGCATTGGCTCCTGTATAAAAACAATGTATTCATTTAGTAAAAAGCATTCATTTTTAATGTAAGCTAAAATTTAACTGACTACTGATTTACTCCACAGCACGTACATCTGGAGTCTTTGGCACAGATGAAGTAGGAGGTTCCACTGAAGCATCATCTGGTTTTGGTGTCTCCAAATCTGGAGGTGCCAGACTAACAGATGTTATTGTGAATGTTATCCCATCTCTCTGGGGCAGTGTTTTACCAATCAGCCCTTGAAGCTCCCTCACAACTTCAAAAGAAGACACAAAAGAATTGGTCTCCAAAAGAAACTAATAAAACAGAACAACAAACCGAACTGAAAACTACAATATTAACACATATGACACTGTTGAAACTATGTTAGAGAGGTAACAGATGTGCATTTTCATTTTAAATGAAAATTTTTAAAGTCATATAGTACCTGGAGCAGGTTCAATACTTATCAAAGCTCTCCCATCTTCTAAAACTTTTATAACTCTGCAGATTCGAGCTATTTGGGTTTGTTTTGAAGAATTGTTGGCCCAACTCTGCAAAACTTTCTCCAGGAGCCGTTTAAATTTCTGGGGTAGTTGACTCTCTGATGAACTGACTGAGAGGGTGACTTGAACTTCGTCTTTGACCTGTAATGAAGACATCAGAGCCAGGAAACGTGTTAAAGTTACAGCCACTGCATTAGTACGCAATACAGCGCAAAATTTCTCCAGGTAATTGAGCTCATAAGGTTTGGTTTGAAAAGAAGCAAACATTTTAGAGAATTTTAGTATTTGGTAAAAGTAGGAAATACTAATAACAACTAATAACTAATAACTGTCACAGTTTTAAAAACAGGATATATATGTGTTTGTGCATGACATTGGAGATGTAAAAAAAAACCTCTGCTTTTGTATAGAGTTTTACATAATGTTTGTAGTATAGTTGCTATGCAGTACAGTAAAAGATACCACTAGCGCATGTGCCTTCATTATCATACTTTCACTTTCACTTACACTTTACAGAAAAACATCTAGCCTTGTTAAGGGTTAGGATTAGGTAACTCTTGTTCTGGATTTTCTACAGATTGGTTTTTAGTTTTAAAAATTGCTCATGTCCTCTAAGTAAAAAACTGCCTCAGTTTACATATTTTGTACCCGTTCAAATACTGGATTTGAACTGCAATGGTTTGTGATGTCTGTCATTTAACATGTCAGTACACACACACACACACACACACACACACACACACACATACATACCTCGGCATCCTGGTCATTAGATGGTGAAGGTTCCTACATGAGGGGACAACACAGGATATTTCAATAAAAAATATAAAAATTTAAATCGCAGTACTTTGCAGTATTGCAAAGCACAAATAATTCTGAACAGCAGTAGGCTATTTTATAAATACTGTGACTGTGAATATCCACATGTTATTAACACAGCCAGCTGTTTTTCAGAAAGTTCGAGGGTTCAGCTACAGTTCGCAGGCTCTGCTGATAACAGCTACTTACACACTCCATGTCCTCCACTGCGTCGCTGGCTGACATTTTGACAGTCTTCTACCTGTAAGAAACAGAAAACACTTACGACACAGGACTAAATAACAGCGACGGGGTGCTGTCATCAATATGACAGTTCAAACAATTAGGAAGTCTTCATTTTATGCGTTTCTGTAAAAACTGCGCCAAAGTCGAAATTACGTTAGGAAGAAGTGCTCGACAGCAACGACGACAATGCGAACTTTTATCGGATTTAACTTAGTTTTCCATTTTTCTAATATCCTGCACTTCTGAATACAACGTTATGTCACAAACGTAATGTCCTCTTTTTGAACATACATACACCAATTTATAACGCACAATTTATTTACCTTGACTTGACTTGAGGCTCAAGACGCAGATTCTTCCTGATAAATGAAAGCGAAAGCTCCGCGAGACAAGTGACGTCACATTCAAAGCTCACGCAGCTGCCAACTTTTCGCTAACACTGATCTTAAAGTGGAATCATCAGCTTGTGGTGTTGCGACAGCTGTGAAGGATTTATCTGTAATACTTTAAGCACAGTGTGACGGTACCAAGCGTACGTTACTTCTCTTTACTCAGTTTCAGATGGGGTTAAGTTTAGTTTAATGTTTGATATTCGCAGGTTAATGCAACCTTTAGTGCCAAAACTTCGTTGTGGGAATTGTTGGAGGGCTAATTCAGGCTGTCGTTTCACAGTTGCGATCAAATCAAAATCACCAGAAATGACGGTGCAGTTTAGCGCTCAAAGCACTAGTCTGTCCAACACGTCCTTGAACGCATCTGCTTCGGCAAGTGTAGTTAGGGAGCGCGGTAAAAGTGCAATTCGACCTATTTTAATCTTAGATAACTTTTTTTTGTTTTTGAACGTAAAACTGTGAACTATTACTAGTATAGTGTCAGTCCCTAAAAACGTATGTATATATTTTATATATAAACTTTTAAAAAAGCAAATTGTGGTTATTAAAGAAGAAGTTTGTTTTTTGTGCGTGATATGATACAATGTTCCACAGCATTATAATGACGAATGGCGCAGTCCTGAGAGCTGGATCCATGATCATTGCTGATGTCAGTGTTAGCTGAAAATAACAGTGGGAAAGGGGCATTGCGAAAATTCTTCAAAACAAACAGACAAAAAACCAAACAAAAGTACACAATGAATCTTTATTTTGAAAGACAAGAAACTCACTGAATGAAAGTCATGTTCTGTGAATGGCCAGACACTATAACACAAATGTAAACACCGACATATAGAGAGAGCTCCAGCTCTCAGGACTGCACTGTTCTTTATAACATCGCTAAAAAAATTGTAATTGACTGTAATGAACAGTATGATAGCGCTTAGTGTGCTAAGGACCGAACCTCTTCCTTAACTACCTATTTCCCCTAATTATGCACATTTCAACTGTTTTAAATATTTTGCTTATTTAGAAGTAGTCCTGTAATGAAATCAAACCACCCCTCCTGTAGAATGAATTCCTTTACCTAGCCTTATCCTTGCGAGTTACAACTCTGAACAAGCCTATCTTACACATCAGTGCATCAATATTTTTAATCCAATTATACAATATAATCTATAGCCTCTATTATAAATTCAATACATTGCGATATTATAGGTAGTTCTTTAAAAGCTCCTTTACTTTAGTTTATATTTGCTGATAATGTTTGTGTATTTCTACTCAAGGAACATTTTAAATGCAGGACTCTACTTGCAGTAGAATACTATACACTGTAGAATTAGTACTTTTCCTTAACATCAGAGTACTTCTCAAGTAAACCTCAGATTTTTTTTTCAGTTATGTTAATCTGTCTTCTTTATAATAGCCCACTGAATCTTTGCATCTG
>JAQFJA010000012.1:17989359-18003568 GCA_029874485.1 Naso brachycentron | reverse complement strand
GTATTTGAAATAATTCCTTTGTCTTTTGTAGTATAAAAAAACAGATTAAAATCAAAAATTGAATGTGGTATGAAAAAATCTGGGATTTTGTTTTTAAGCCATATCGCCCAGCCCTAGTACAATGTCTGAAATGCAGAACAGAGTTAAAAAATGATAGACGACTGAGTCTTCCAACACCTGCATCACCTGCATCAGAAAACTCATACCTCATACATCTCTTCCCACTTAGGAGAGTCTGTGTTGTCGATGTGTTGGGACGTGAAGGTCTGAGGGCCAACCCTCAATATGGCATAGGGATCAGACAAGCCAGCCATAACACCTTTCACATAGTTGTCCTTGGCTGCTAGATTCTGTGCCTCCACTAGGTGGATGCGTACCACTCCCTAAGGAAGAAAAGTGGGACAAAGATGTAAAATACTGGAGCTGACTGACATGAAATTCTAAAATAGTCTTTTTCTGTCTATTGGTGCGTATTTAGACTTTACCCTGGGCAAAGGACAGCGTAGCTGGGCCACATGCAGACCCTGAACCAGGGGGACCACCAGGCGGTTGGGCAGCACCAAGAAGGAGGCAATGGCATCCATGATCATGCTGTCAGACATGACACTGGGACAAAGGAGAAACTTAATTTAATAGAAATGTCCTGCTGCACTGCCTCTCTCATCTACTACTTCCTGTATAACAGAACCCACACATTAATAAAATATTCTGAGGTTGAGGTTATTATAAGGTTGTGGCTATAGCTAATGTTTAAACCGATTAAAATGTAATTTCAGCATGACTCACTTCAGTCCAGGGATGTCCAGCAAATTAGTCAGTCCAGTCCAATTGATGTCTAGTTTCTGGGAAGAGATAAGACAGAAGAATGTGCTGCATATAGCAAATCAATTAGGACAGATGGGAAATCAATAGTATAAAAAGCATATGAGACTCTGCTGAGATAAACGAAAGTCACAGGAATGGGGGATGAGGTTCAACAAGAAAAGGACAAATAGAGGTGAGTAAGATGGACGTACAGGACGCTGGATGAAAAACATGGTGACCGCACCCACTATGGGCACATCTCCAATCAGAGGCTCCAGAATCACCCGCATCATCCCATGTAGCTAAAGACAGAGTTACACAAACGATGTTTGGAAAATCACAGACAAACAAAATGGCAAATTTTCTTTATATTTCAGTTTTCCCTTTAGGTAGGCATCATCTTTTTATTTGTCATATTTAAATATAATTCTGTCAGATTTTACTTTCCAGGCTTAAAAGAAGACACACCTGTATTCCTTTGACTCCAGCTTTGCAGAAGTACCTCTTCACCTCAACGTTGATCTCTACATTGCCAACATAGCTGAGGAAACCAGGACAGAAATGTCATCTAGGATAAAACCTTCTAAAAGATTTAACACAGGGGCAGCTGTGATTGAAAAAGAGCAAGAAATAAACATTCACCTAATGTACAGATCTAGGAGGACTTGTCCTTTTTCATTCTCTGTGTGTGCTTTGATCCCTACAACCTTCATGGCCTGGAGCGAAACAGAAAGCACATTTATTTACACAACATAACGGACATGCATCATTTGAGTGACTCTTTACAGCAGTGTCACGTTAGAGGTGGCATCACCTTGTCTCCCATGTCCACTTTCGTAAAGCTGAGGGTCTGGAGGTGGTTGCTTGAGGCTCGGATGGAAGGTGCGATGGTTTCCACCAGCAGTTTCTCAAGGTATTGACCGACAAAGGGCCAAACCCGCTGCAACACCTGGGCAGGCCAGCAACCACATGCTTATCAGCTGCTTTCATTAGGTAGACACATAACATATATACAGTATACATCCCTGCAATCAGACACTATTTCTTTAAGTGAGCTTTGTTGGTTTTAGCCACATAGCGACAAAACTGTCTGTCAGATGCTTTGGCTTCCAAAAGCAATAACGGAGGAATGACAGAGACAGCTGCAGCCAGTTGGGTCTCCTCAGCTGCTAGTCACCTGCTTTGGGTGCTTACATACACCACAATGAATCCTGGGCTCTTCATGCACTCACTTTTAACAAAGTATGAATGTTGCTACATGAACACTTGAAGTCCTAAGTCCAACAGGGTAAGAACCAAAAACAGAGACACTGCTTGCTTGTTTGCCTGCCACTGTGAAAAAAAAAAAAGCCCCAGAGTAGGTTTACAGTCTAGCATAAGTGAGGAGTGAGTCATCAGCGGTCTGCTCCAGAGGACGATGAAGCCAGAACAACGAGGGAATCTGCTGACCACCCCCTCCAGTAATCAGTCTCAAATCTCTGCTTTGTGTGACTCTCTGGCACTTGGATCTCGTGGTCTTGTTAGCGTGAATATTTTTATTTTGGCATGTCTGAATTAATGGCTCTAGTTTCTTTGGGCTAGAGGAGCAAAGGGGGTGAGAGAAACAATTCCTGCAGTTTCATTTAGTTTGGGAGAGTGGGCAGCTCCTCCCCCTTCCTGTGAGCAGGCCAGCAATGAAATGGAAATGGTGAGTGGGCTGCCTGGCACTCAGCCTGCTCTCTGCAGTGCAGACACAGTGGCTACACTAGTGGGGGTGTGGCCTTTTCTGGAACATGGCAGCTGCAGCAGCAGTGCTACCATCTATCAGCTAGCACCGGCTGCGAACTAGCTTGCTGACCCAGTGTCAATCAGCATAACAGCTGGCAATGAACAGACAAGTGTGTTTGCAGTGGGCTTTATGATGATGGAGGAACAAGTTGCATCTTTTGTGTTTGGTCATATGGTGGAAAACTAGAGGGGAAAAAAAAAGGAAGTCACTATTATTTTACCTTATTCAGCCACTCAACCTTTTCGACATCTGGAAAGTTGACCTGACGGAAAAAAACAATAAGAGAACATAATAAGATGGTGCACAGAACCTGATAAACATACAACAGTGTCAGGAAATGAATGAAACGATCACTGCTGATGCACGTCTGGAAATGTCATTACTGCGCTTTTTGTACAAGTTTTAGCCTGGGCAAATATTTCTAAAGAAAGAGGAAGCAGTTACATGCAAATGAAAGAATAATTTAAATGACGAAGGGCTATTTATCTTTTCATTAAGCTCATCTGTGACAATACTTTCACCAAACAAGTGCTTGAAAATGAACTCTTAGAAAATTCTACCACGTCACTTGTTATGCATACCGGACACGAGCACCAGAGAACAGCGTGATCTTGCCCCTTTTTTAATACTTTAATGTGGAGTGTGCATGCTGTTTCGTTACGCAAGCAATCACTGTAATAACTCGCTGAAAAAAAAGTATCCACAGGAACAGGGTGTGGCTAGATGTTCTGAGTAAAAAAAAAAAACAGCCTCTTGTGGGTTTCTGCGTTTCCATTTGGGTGCATAATACTCTCAAGATGTATCGCAAAAACCAAAACCACACCACCGTACTCCCTGTTTCATTTCCACCTCCCAGCCAGTTTGAGTTTAAACTGCACATAGGATTAGAGGGTTTGAGTGTTGGTGTAGTTGTTGCAGTGCACTCAGAATTTCTCCATGTGCTTCCAAACAAGTTTTAACTTGAAATACAAACACACACACACACATTTGGCAACTGCCTTTGCAGAAATAATGTGAGAACATAGTGAATTTAACAGAAAAGGTTTTCTTCACACCTGGTTGCTTGCATGTTATCTACTCACTTTTTGAAAAGACACCTACTTTAAAAGCAGTACATGCATCTTATTGCATATAAGAAAGTGGATTTTGGGAAACTTCTCCCATAATGCATTCTGGCAGACATAAAACACTGAATTTTACCCGTTCATAGAAATTTCCAGATATTCTGATAAGGATTCCACAGTATTGAAACTAGAGTGTTGCAATTTCAACTCTGTTTCAAACCCGCAAGTGAGAGCATGTTATAATTTTGGGAGTCACAAAAACGTGGGGTTACTCTAGGTCAATGCGGGTTCAGGAGAGTTTATGTATGTGGACTTTCTGTTGACACAGGACACACAGTGACAGCTGTAGGGACATTTCTCACCCACGCAGGAAGTTCTCGCTTGATTTTGGACACTTTCATGGATGTGTACTCCTCCTCGTTGTTGAGAAACTGTATGGCTGATTTCAGACGTGCCTCCTTGGCTTCTCGGGCATGTTTCCATCCCGTGTAGACCATCATCCCGAACACCAACAGACTGGTGCTGACCCGGTAATAACCGGCCAGGTAGACGGGCAGCAGGGCTCCCAAACATTTTCCAAACGTCCACAGCACCGCGACTGCACTTATTCCTTTGGGTTTGGGAGCTTCTGCCTCCGCGGTGCTCGGCGGTTTCTTCTCGGTGTCGCTCGTGCTCGGAAACTCGGCGCCCTTGGGCTCACTTGGCTCGGATTTGTCGCTTTGCATTGTGGTAACGTTATCTTCTAAAGCCAATAAACAATCACCAATGGGTTAAAGTGGGGTAAAAATATTATTTGCAGGTTTACAAGGACTAATTTGTTTTTAACGTTTCATTTCAGCTAGCTACTACCGTTTAAACCAACGTTACGTACCGCTGCCGTAGCTAGTTCACTCTTGGCCCCGGTCGCATCTTCTTTGGGAATATTAATAGTAATCTCTGGAGGTTAAATTAGAGCAGTCTTACTGCACAAGCACAGGTCTGGAAGAAGTGACCGAGGGGAAGTTGTGTTTCTCGCAGAGTCCGTTATCCATATGAAAACACGCCCACTGACTCAAGCTAAAAACGCGTCTTTGACTCCTGCGCTGCTGCGACACGACGGTCATCAAATTTGCGCATTTAGCGTAATAACTGCGGTATTACGTTGTCGAGGTGCCACAGCAGTACGAGCATTTTTCAAAAGACAATTCCTCTGTATTTTAACACATATTCATATAAACGTTTAACTTTAGTAAGAAGAATGTTGTCATGCATCCATAGAGAAAAGGCTTCGTGTCAAAACGTTTACCCATCGGTCAAAATGTGGACAATCCACTTTGTGTGGAAACAGCAGACTGTGCATTCTTCTCAATCCCTAAATCCAGTGTGAGCACAGAAAGCTTTGTCAACACCAAACAGCGAAATACCTCACTTGTTTAAATAGCCACACGGATATGAAGCAACTGAGGAAGCAGAGGATATTATAACCAAGTTTACACACTGTGACTCCACCCGATCAACTCCAGCAATTGGATTGGAACATCAGCATTTGCCAAAGTAAATCATCTCTCTCTCTCTCGGGGCATCACTTATTTATTGTACCTGTGTGAATTGTGCATGTAGAAGTAAAGAAGCAAAGTGACAAAGTGATGGATAACACAAGATTCAGGGATGAGTGTTTATTCTCCTTTTTGAATGTGCGAAGTACCAAAGTTTATTTACACCAGAGCAATCCACAAAAATATAAACACAAACTGCTTTCAAAGTCTTCATGCCCCTACAAGGACGGCACAGCAGTCTTGCAGAAATGGTTCAAACACTGGGGTTTGTTGCTTTTCTTTTTTTTTTTTTTGGTCACAGGTCGGTCAGGAGAAAAGAATTTGAGATGTTGTCACAGAAGAGAGAGAGGGAGGCTGAGCAGAGAAGTCTTTATCCTGCCCTCTGGTGGAGAAACTCACCATTACATTGATATCTCACTGTTGGAGGCTTAGAGACACACATCTGTCAGTCGAGTCTCACATAAGTAACATAAAAGAAGAAAAGCTAAGTTAAAAATCTCTGTTAAGGTCGCTACAGTCTGACTTGTGGGCACTACAGTCCTGCATTTAATCAGTTAATGAGGCAGAGTGGTGATCCTCATGCTTTGACTCGCAATGGGGTACGACACCATCGGGGTGGTGGCGTGACTCATGGTGATGCCAGGCAGAGGTTGCGTCATAGATACTGCCACAGGTGCCACAGATACAGCCACCGGTGCCATAGAAACAGGCGGTGCCATCCCTTGGGCAATGGTCTGCGCAAGGGCAGCTGAGAGGGGGGTGATCTCAGGGTTGAGGTGGGGTGGAGGGGCTGTAGGTGGGGCAGCATTAGTCGGGGGCGCTGCGGGGGCGCCAGTAGGAGCTACCAGGTCTTGCTGGGTGACAGGCCGAGGCTGCAGTCCAGCACTGCTTAGGGTGGTGTGAGTCTGGGCGATGCCATGATTGTAGGAACTCACTGCTCCAACAGGGGGCGCCAGACTCTGCTCAGTGGGTGCAGGAGTGGAGGACAGCGTCATCACCTTGGCCTGGCTTCGGAACTGGGCGTTCTGCTCCAGAAGGACTTCATTTGTAGCGATAAGATTTGAAACCTGAGAACACACAAGACACCAATTAGTGAAATTACAATGATGGGTGGCAAAATAGGCCAAAAACTCTTCATTAAATTCTACTAAAATTATACTTTTCAAAACACAAAACCGTCATAGCTACGTTGAGTTAAAGAGAAATTTAATTTTTCAGCATGCTGTAGACACAGTTTTTGCAGGTATTGATTCTACAAGTTTGTGCAGAATGAGCACACAGACTTTACTCTTTACAGTTTGTCCATGTTTTATGATGTTACATAATGTCTTTTCCTTTTTTAAATGTTCTTGGATAGAGTCATTAAAGTGAGGTGTCAAGGAAAATCATTTACAGGTTAACTGTTCCTGGAATTTTAAAACGGCTCTGATAAAGTTCAAAGGTATAACATGCCTTTGTAAAATAAACTGATCCTGTTAAGCTCACAAATATCGGACCACATTCATTACAGCATCATCTCATACACTGTTTCTTTGCATTAACTCTCCTACTGCTACTTCAAACTTTGAGTGAATATGAATATGTCTTTATTGTCACTGTACATGTGCAACGAAACTGGATGAAAAGGGAGAGCACTGAAAATCCAATTCTGTTGTACATGTACAATGACAGTAAGATATATTCAGATTTGTTTCATCTGCAAATATATACTCGTCTTCCAGTCCTAGTAAAATTGATTGGTCTGATTCTGACTGGACGTGATGTTGACACTGATTCTCCCTGATTTCAAGTCCAGTCTGAGACAAATGCCAGCAAAAAAGTCGCCTTGCCACCAGAATTCAAAACAGGTTTAGAAGATACTATCAGTAAAAAAATGATAAACAGTGGCTGTTTTTAATACAGGAAGAATAAGGCATTTTCTCTATCTAACCCTAACCCTATATAAACTCTTCAATCACACATTTGGATTTAGTTTAAACTTATTTAGTTAAAAAAAAAAAAAAGGACTGGGACCTCAATACTTCAGATTGCCAAAGATCTTCACTGTACTTCAAATGAAAAGGGAAACTGAACTAAACATAAGCTGTGTGCCTTAAGTTGAATTTGACCTTACATTACATGGCATGTGACACTATCATGTGAAAGGACCATATTAATTCATTAAGTAAGGAAAGGCATCAAAGTACATTTGATACAATTAACAAGCAGCAACATATTGCATTCTGACAAAAACAGCCTAAAGTAAATGCTATCTTCATTTTTCAAAATCTTGAGACGCTTAACAAATTGCATTGTCTGTTGTCAAATGTGGCTGTTATTCTGCACATCATATTATTGGCATTTGTTGTTACAAAGACAAATCAGATTTTATAACAAACACAAATATACATTTACACCCAACTTTAGTACCATACTGTTCATGTGGGAAAAGCTTACCAATCCTATTTAACTTCATAAAAGTACTTTCTCTGAAGATCTATATAATGTTTTGGTTTAGAATATTTTTTTCCTTTTCTCATTCTAACCTGCTTCTTCAACTCCTCCACCCTCTTCCTCAGCAGAGAGTTTTCCTCCTCCAGAAACCTGTACTCCAGAGGACGTGGTGGCAACGTGGCTTGGACTCCCAGATCATAGTGCCCACCTCCACTGCCATCTGCCAGGCGCAGCCCCTCCAACCGCCTCCTCTTGAGCTGTAGGGCAGTGTGGTCCATAGAGGCCTCGAGGGAGCCAGCATCGAACAGCCCGCTTTCAAGCAGAGGGTCATACACAGAGCATGAGCTCCTGTCGTAACGGCGTTGTCCTGCAGAAGTCATGGACAGGCAACCGCTCATCCCACCTCCGCCAACTCCCCCAACGCCTGAGATACCTGGATCTCTGCAACCACCCAGGCTGGGGCAACCCATCCCCATCATATTATTTCCACTTCCACCTCCCACAAGTCCTTGCATTCCTCCACAGGTACCTCCTCCTCCTCCACCTATCCCACCCCCGGCATTGACCATACCACTGGCACCTGGCCCAACAACACCACCCACTCCGACCCTGGAAGGCTCATATTCATAGTCTTTTTTGACATGGCGAAATTTACATTTATTACCCCTCTGGCACTCTCCCTTCAGGAAGTCTCTGCAGATGGGGACTTCCCCTCGGCTATGGGGGAGATCCATCGGGGACAAACCCAGTCTTGCTGCAACTTTCCCTCTTAGTCTCAGGGGTAGTTCTCCTGTTTTCTTGTAGTAGTCCTCATCCTCTTTCGAGCCATGAACAAAGCGGCAGTTGGAGCGCATACACTCTTTATTTTGGTGGTCGTGACAGAAGATGAATTCATTCTTTTGCACTCCCAAGTCCGGAACCTCATTGAAGTCAGGGTGTCTAAAGCGGCAGCGTTTCCCTCTCTTGCAGACATTTCGTATGAAGTCCCTGCAGACACCATCCAATGCCAGTCCTGCACCTTGTCCCCCACCTCCACCGTTCCCACAGCTGTTGCCATTCCCGAGCGCCCCTCCTCCCCCCATGCTCCCAGAACCAGAGACGTTGCCTCCGACACTTCCTCCTGGACCTCCTCTGCCCTCTGCCGAGCCCCCTGCTAACCCAGACCCAGGTCCTCCTTCCTCAACCAGACTGCCAGCACTCCCACCACCACCTGACAGGTAGGAACTGTCCCGGTCAGGCATGGCGCTCGGCCCAGCGCGAGGAGAACACGGTAGTCATGTGTATGTGGGGGGGCTGACGTGACCTGGTAAACATACACATTTAAAGAGATCATGAAGAGCTTTTTTCTTTGAAGCAGTGCAATCTCCTAAAAGATGTCCACAATGAAAGCATAAACCCACGCTGAAACATTAATGTTAGCATTATAAGTATTTACAAGCTAACACAGACATGAAAAATAACGGAAGGGGATGTAAGGTTTAACTAAATTAGGCGAGGACTGAAGTGTTAGCACGTGACTAACGTTACACCTGTAAATATTAGGTAACACTGGTGTTGTTGTTGCCACTGACCAGAAAGCAGCAGCTAGCGTTCATAACAGGAAATAACATTTGGGTTTATAATATTCGAAGCAAATTAAAGTATGGGTTAGTTGCTTCATGTAACTGCGTGAATAAGTAAGTCTAAAATGGAGCTACGAGTCCGTCGTGCTCGTAGGCGATGTTAGCTAGCGCGAGCGTTATCTTGCTAACTGGCTACATGCTGCTGTTGTCTTACCAAACTGAAATGATGAGCAGGATCCAGAGAACAGACAAGTAAGTCCCACAGAAAAGCTTCGCTCCGGTTCCCTGAAATGTATACTCAGCTCTCTCTCTGCTCACAACAGAAGTCAGGCGTGTGTTATTTTTGGCCCCAGTGCTGTTTACCACATTTCTTGGTGCATCCTTTCTAACCAACGAAGAAGATGAGCATCTTACTCTTTGGTTCTCTCTCGGCGCTGCTCTACCCTCCAGTGGTGATTGAGGTGAATTACAAAGAAATATGATTTCGCTTTGTTTATATTTTCGCCGGAAATGAATGAATACACTGTTTTTTAAATTCACAGAACACCGTGGCGGTCCTATCGCGAAACAACGGCGAGTTAAATTTGAAATAGCCACCTGAGAGGAAACATTTAATTCTTTGCACTTGAACTTTCAAATCTGCGACGTTTTGTTTGCAGTTAAGTTGAAATAGGCGTTAACTTTTGGAGACTCAGAGCTGTCGGTTGAGTTTGGTGAATATTTCCGTGTGCCTGGCCGGCTTAAGAAAGGAAACATTAGCTCATTTGGCTGCTGAGTGCTGACGTGTTGACTAGATAGCGTTACACATGAAAATGAGCTGTCAGACCGCAAGGTAGCTGTACTTACAAACTTCTTTGTGTAACACTTGTGTCTGACTTCCTCATCTGCACTGAGGCAGCCAGCATGGCAGCGCAGTGTGTTATCCACTGGATGCAAGCCTGTCTGATCCTGCAGCTCTGCTTATCTGAAGTCCTGCCTGCCACCTCCGAGACAGCCAGAACTTACTATGAAACTCTCAATGTGGAGCCAACGGCAACTGACAGCCAGATAAAGAAGAATTTCCGCAAACTGGCCAGAAAATACCACCCCGATAAGAACAAGAGCGCCGATGCAGAGAAGACTTTCAGGGAGATTGCTGAAGGTAAAACATGCCTTTAACAAACTGATACTTTTTTATGCTGTATCATATAGCCTGTGTGTAATTTGCACAGGGGAACTGAATCCCATCTCCATCAAAACAAACGCTTTTTTATTCTCTTAATATGTATGCTTCATATACATAAACAGTTGCATTTTTTCTGTAGACTCAGCTGAAACTGATGCAGACTAATACAAAATATTATAAGGTTAAGTGTTATTTAAAACCTAAAACCACAGATTCAGTTGGTATTAGTGATATAAATTAAGGTATTAAAAAACACAACTCACACCAATGCAACATTATTTTAATAACACCGTAATTTTGTTATGGTCTGTATTGTTTACCTAATGAACTTGCACCTGGGTGCACTTGCATGGCTGTATCTCAGCCAAACTTCAAGCGGTGTCTCTGTGTTCTCCTTCTCTAGCCTACAAGGTGCTCTCCAACAAAGAGCAGAGGAAGCTGTACGACAGCGTGGGCCATCAGGCTTACCTAAGCGACGCCTCTGTCGACCCCGAGGATGAGCATGAAACAAGCTTCCACTTTAGTTTCGCAGACTTCTTCGATGACTTCGATAGTAGTCCCTTTGTGGAGGAGCAACACTTTCATTGGAGCTTTCATCAGGACTGGGAGGATGAGGGCGACACTTTTGAACATTTCAGATTTGAAGAGCCAGGCACCAGCTTTTATTTTGGGGATGGGGATGAAGATGATGAAGATCCCTACTTCTAAATGTCTCTTATCTTCCGCCTAACTCCTGTATGACTTGTGTTTTACTGTGTTGTCTTACGATCGATAATAAAGTCTCCATCTGCTTATCTGCGTCTTGTATTCAGTATGTAGACAGACCTTTAGGTAGCTGTGTGTATTCTTCCTCTTTTATGGAATAACGTACGTTCAGTGGCTGTTTGCAGGTTTGTCAGGCTGCGTGTGTGACAGCTGGGGGAACTGATTGGACCGTTATGCCACTTTTCTTGTATGGGCGTGTCGAAGGTCCAGAGTTACTGACTAACACACCACTTACTCCTCGTTTTCCCTGCGCCAGCATTTTTGGTTTGGCACTGTTTTACTCTACGTTTGTAGCAGGACCAGTGTGCACTTTGACCCAGAGGATATCCTGTGCCTTCTCAGCAGTTGGAGCGTGAGCGCACTAAAGCCAGCCAAAGACAAAAGATCTTTACAGCTTAATGCAGTTTTATCAGGATAAAAGAAGAGGTGATTATTCCTAAAAGCAGTTAAAAGACAGACTGGAAAAAAAATTGTCCTAGAAGCTTGAAAATGATGGTAAGTTGACTTGAAAACGTTTATTCTGACAACCTCTGACTATCATGTGACAGCTTTTTACTCCATGTAGACATCCTTACGTGCAGTGTGGACTAAGAGAAGCTTTTCACTCCCAACTTTTGCATTAATAATGTTAATATGCACATATTTTTTTTATGGCAGGATGAGGTCAAAGAAGGAAAACCTACTCTAAGTGTCCATGGTCATAGCATCAAAATTACAGATGTGCTGAAAGAGGGGGACACACTCACCTTTTTAATTGTCTCTCAAAAGGTGAGAAAGTGATCCAGTTATATGTTTTAACTATGAGCATTGCTAACATTTGAACATTTGAGGATAGGTAAGTTTTTTTTCTATGATATTGTAAAAAAAAAAACCACTGCTCGGGTGACATGTTGTCTTTCTTGTTTGTGCCAGCTGTCTGGGACAGGAGAGTATCATGTGGACCGGACCTATGATGACTTTGAGTGGCTGCAGCAGCAGCTGTTTTCTCAGGAGGATGTACCCGGGATTCAGGGTGTCATAGTAAGTATTTTACTTTATCTGCTCGCTCTACAGTTATGCAAACTTTTCTAACAATAACAGGTCAAGCAGATTAGCAGGTCTGCTTGAATCAGTTGGTGGCATATTCCTCGCATGCTGCTTAATGTTATCTTTTCTCTAACTGCCTCCTGCAGCTTCAACGATTAAGGGGTGTGTTTAGAACTTGAGCTAAGCTGCAGACTTTATTGACCACAAGTGAAAACATGAAGTTACGCTTCCTCCTTCATTTTCTCTGCGGACTCCTTTCCTTATAATCAGGAAGCAGATTTTATTGCAGCCATTGTGTCAGCTGCCACTGTGTTGTAGAGCAGCATTTCCCAAAAGTGGTCACAGACTTTTTATTTGTGTTGCCAGTTGGCCAAATAGAGCGCATAACAATGCTGATATGTGAACACATTTTTGTAGTTAAAAAATGACTGTGCTCAGATGCTGTTCATAAAAAAGTTGTATGTATATGTTTTATGAGGTGGTGAGAAGATCAACATTACACTCAGCAAATCTGATTATTGCAGTCATGTATTTTTTTAATGAAACAAATACATTTCATATATCAGTGCATTTTGAGTTCATGCTTTGTTGTGCTCTTTGTCATTAGTTTATAAATGCAGATTTTGTGGCAGTTCAAGAGTTAGTTTTGTAACTTTTTGTCCCAGGAAGACACCAAGTTTCTCTTTTGAGTCTCGAGCTGAAAACATTTGGGAACCCCTGCTGTAGAAAATAAAATCAGATTAGACTATTTTCTTAAGAAATTCAACAAAGAGGAAGTATTTCTTTGTTTGCTACCTCTTAGTATGATGTTGTGTTAGTCATACATTTGGGCTTAATGTTTTAATATTACAAATTCAAATTCCTTATTGTTGAAAAAGCAATACAGTTCCTTTCCACAGCCAAGAACGACATGAGAGAAAGTTCTGTTTTTGGAAAGTACAATAAAGGAATTTCAACTCAAAAAAACAATAAGGGCAATAGTTAAAATACTCTCTCTTTTTTCAAGTTTCCTCCTCTTCCTGCAAAGGCCCAGGTGAATCCATCTGCCAAGGTCATGAAACAGCTTGGTGAGCACATAAAAATACATAAAATCTAGATTTCTGAGTGAAATTAACCACATTTTTACCTCTTCAAGCTCATTGTTTGTCCTGTTTACAGCCTGATTGTGATAGATAAAGTGTAAGGCTCAAAATGCTGATGTTTTCCTGCAGGTTTCCTTGGTTTAGGAGAGTGGCAGCCATACTGTAAAGCGCTGGAAACTTTTCTCCAGCAGATCGCTGAACACAACATACTCCAAAAAAGTAAAGCTTTGGAGACCTTCCTGACCAGCTCAGAAGTAAGTAGACACAAACAAACAACATTTACTTGTTTTCTAAATCCTCTTTTTCATAATGAGCTGCAGTAAAATGCAAAGCAAGGGAAATTTCTTTATATTCATATACATTTCATAGCCAAAGGCAACTCAAGGTCCTTTATAGATTACGCAGGCAAAAGCATGAAAAAAAAAAGAAAACAATAAAAGCAAGCAAACAAAAGACACATAACACAACCCACAGAATAAAAGCAATAAAGGTAAACAGACAAAAGCAGACAGAGTAAAAACAACAGAAGCACTGAGAACAAAAACAGGTAAGCAGACCAATGGCTAAATTTTTTTAATGAAAATTATTAAAAGCAACAGTAAGCAAGTTGGTCTTTAGTTTGGATTTGAACAAAATCAATTTTATATCATTCTTAGCTTTTCTGGTAATTTGTTTCACATTTGAGCAGCACAGAAGCTCAAGCATCTTCACTGTGTTTAGTTTTGACATTTATAGCAGCCAGGAAATTAAAATAAACCCACTGAATTAAGAGATTTGATAAGTAACTAGCATCTGAATCATTCAGTGATTTATGGAGAAGCAGAAGAATTTTGAAGTTGATTCTGTGAGAGACTCGTAGCGACAGTCTAATGATCTGAAACCTGTAGAACTTTATGTAACAAAGGAAGGCAACGTGAAACCAGGAAATAAAAAACTGGCAAAACTTTCACTTACATTATTTCAGAAGAGGAAGATAGAGAGATTCATGTGACAGATATAGATACC
>JAQFJA010000012.1:17965504-17979840 GCA_029874485.1 Naso brachycentron | reverse complement strand
GCACTGTTTGCCACATGAAGTTAGCTTCAGACAAATTAGCTTACACAAACAACAGCACTTAAGCTAACATTGGCAGCATTCTAGCTGTGTAACATATAGAGTGCATGCATTCAGATTAAACATCCTATAACAAACTATTTCACAAAACTGGCTCCACATCCTGAGGTGGTGCTTCTATCTGTCTGCAAAGAAATCATTTAATTGCATTGGCATACTCTGTATATTATACAGCATTATAGATATAAACATATGTGCGAACACAAGGCATTTGACATTTTCTGTCTTTCACAAATGCAAGGAAAGGTCTGTGTTGTGGAAACCACTGTGATCTGATCTTTCAAGTGATTTTGTCACAAGATTAAATACAGTATATGGTGTAAAGTCTTCAGTATGTCAAAATATTAAAATTGACTCACCAAGGTTACATGCCACGGTGATGAAGGGGAGGTGTTTGAAATTTTCCTCCCTATTCACTTTGATTGAAAAGCTACAAGCTAAAACATAATGCGCTTAAAATTGAAAGTTTCAAACACCATGATATTTATATATTAAATAACTTACGGATCAAGTTGGTCGAGTTCTGTTTGTTATTTCTGGACTTAGTTTTTGTGTAATTATCATTTTTATACAAAAATAGATCGGGTCTTTTAGACCGAAGTCTTTTAAGGTCAATGTGCATTAACTGTTCTCTGGTGTTTGCTGGTGTGAATAACCTCAGCAATGCCTGAGTAAATCTATGTGCTTTGCACATCTTTGAGCATCAATACATAAGTGATCATGGCCAAAGCTGATACTGAGAGTAATTATGAGGAACTAGTTAGCTAGTTAGCTTACCTGAACAGGCGGATCAATGCGATCAGGGAGTACCGAGGGGACAGCAGTTTTCTTGAGTAATGGACTCTTTCTTATCTCAGCAGTCACCATCAAGAAAATCATTGCTACAAACAGGCAATACCAAGTTGTTTTGCCGTAGCACACCCATGGTGTACTGACGTCTGGAAGTCTGATGGCCAAGAACCACAGCTTGCATCGCTCTGGAGCTCCAACTGGCAAACTACGCTAACAGACATGGGTTTCACTGTTTGTATAATTGTTACATCCCATGACCATGCACTTCATGAAAAATAAGAACAACAACAATTGCAAAGTTATAATCTTCATTTACTACCAAAGTTCGCCTAATGTTACTAATGCTAGTCTTGCTGAAGTCCTGGTTTACATTGAGCAGCCTGTGGGCACGCACACTTCTGTATTGTATTCTGTATTTTGTATGCCAGCTCCATGTCATATGATAGTTCCACAAGAGAAAAAAAAGGACAAAAAACAATTCTAGGGGAAAAAAAATATTGACCATTCCAAGGTTCATCGAATTGTATTAATCGTTTACTTCACAATATTTGTAAGTACGGTTGAAGTGAATGGGAAGAAATTTTAAATACTTCCCCTTTGTCACAGAGGCTTGTAACCTTGGTGAGTCAATTTTAATATTTACTGAACACACTGACCACTAAACTTTACACCATATATTGAATCTTGTGACAACATCACTTAAAGGTTTGTTCCTGTCACTGGACTTGATCTAAAAGGAATGATCTAATGGTGTGAGCAGAAGAGATTTGTGCATCTTTGCTATTCCGCAGAGCTACAGGAAGTTTCTCTTGCTTGATTAATTGGTACTTTTTATGCGAGTTTTCTTATGGAAATCAATTGATCACCACAGAAAGAGCCTTTTTTGTTTTATCCATCAGCTACTTCACTGTACCCCTGATGCTGTGTAAGATCCATAGTTTTGTTCAAGGACACCTCAGCGGGTAGATGCTCACTGGCAAAGGGACTCAAACAGGGGCCTTCTACAGTAGTTGAAGGACAGGCTCTGTGGTCACTACATTTCCTTCATGTTCCAAACAAACATACAAGGGCAAAGCAACCAGATGGAAAGTCATCCCAGCCCCGACAGCAAACAGAGGTAGAGCATCTGTTGCAGGGATGTATCCAAGCCCACTCTGGAGCTCAAGACAAGTCTCGTCTCACCTTTCCTGCTGTTGCTTCCTCTGACTCAGACTTTGCAAAGAGATACAGATGGGATCGCAAATGCCCCCTGGACACTGCTATTAAATTTCACTTTGAGATAATGCATGCTAAAGGCTCATTAAATCCCAGTCAGAGATAATACATGGTAAACTCCCATTATGGTTTGATTAGAAGACACAGGGCCTGTGGTCGTGCTGATTGTGTTTTTAATCAGATGCTTCCTGCTGCAGAGCAAACATGAGCTAAGGGGAGAAAAAGAAGATGGAACAAAGCAAAACAAGCTGAGCAAGCAGTAATAATTTCTTTTCTCTCTCAGGAAAAAAGTTTAATTGTTGGATATTGTTTTTGGCATGAAAAAGCACATTAGAATGGATTTTAAATGGAATACTTCTTCAGTGTTATTACTGTGTGGCTGTAGAAATGAATAATGTGGTCGAACAGAAACCAATGTACAAGCAAAAGAAAATTTAATCAATTTAATGTCTCTCCTATTCATTAAATACATTTATATTTTTTTTACACTCTTAAAAGAGGCTCAGTTTTAGCTCTCAGGTGCATTATTGATCGTCACCCCACATAGATCCTTTTTATAGCACTATTTCATATTAACTGATGGCCAAGCTTGTCCAAGAGAACCAGAACTCTTGTTTGTAGTCTTGAATGGATGGTTCACCCAAAAATTAAAATTCTATTATTATCAAGTTTGTACACAAAAAACTGCCGGAGATTTCTGTTTCACAGGAAAAAGGCATTGCAGTCACTCTCCAAAAGAACTAGGATTCAAACATCAAAAAATACATGATAAAACCATAAAATGCCTCCATACTTCTTGCTCAAACTAACCCAAGTGTCTTGAAGCCCCAACACGCCAAGTTGTTTTAAAAATCGTCCTTGACGCCGTATTTTTACCCTTTCTGTTCACTGTTGCCTGTAGCTCCTGAGACAGGAGCCGCATTCACGTGCACCCAGGCACACACGCCGTCTGAAACTTGCATAGTGGCACATGATGAGACCAAAGAGAGCTCACAGCTCTGCAGGATAGACTGGAGGGCAAATTTGGTGCCCCAATGTGTGTATACAATGGCGTAATGTCATGGCATTGTGTGCATGCCAGACGGAAGGATTAAAACTGTCTTATCATTTTGTTTCAGCTTAAAAAAGGAGGAATGAATTGATTAAGGTATAGAGTTATTTTGCAATAATGGCTGAACTTCTCCCATAAAATAAATTTAGGACGTTTCTCAAAAGTCCTTCAGCACTCATACAGTCTTGGACAGGGTGACACAAGTTTGTATAATAACTTTTTTGGCTCATTTGTTGCCAGCACCCACAGAGAATGCTGGCAATTTTGCCTGATATTCACATTTAAATAACTGGTGTTTTTCCACCCAGATGGTACAAGGGCTTTTTAAAGTATCATGGAGAGGAGCAGAGACGAGTCAGCAGCTGTCTCTGCACCTCCTGCTTGTTCAGACAGTGTGAGTCATCATTTCTTCCACCCTTATTATTGCAGGAAACCCTGCTAAGCAAAGTCAAATCAAGTGTATTTTTATTGTCCAATACCTCACACAATGTCTAATTGGGCTTTAAAAAGCACATTAACAGTGGCTATCATCTTAGCTCAAGCTCTCTTATGAAGACAAAGACATACTTTAAACAGTCTGTGTAGCCACATGAAAATGTGATAAACCTCAGTACAAAGAAACTTAAGGAGAAATCTTCCTCAAACAGCTAAGGTTGCACTAAAAGAATCACTATTTTGGTCCAAATGTTGGAATATAGGAAGTCATATTTAGACACAAGTCAAAGCTGATAGTACTGACTCAGGAAGTATGTAAAAAATGTTTTTGGATGAAAAATGTCTTCAGGACCCTGATTATCACATGTTACATCTTTTCTCCAGAGGAAAACGTCATAGCTAGGAGCGATATAAAGAAAGGCTGCAACAGTAAACCCTGACCGCAGGACTCAGTTCTCCATCTGCTAAGCTATTTTTTAAAACTATTCACAAACGCAATACAGCAATATAGCTGAAGCCTGAACTGCACTGTAGGGACTGTTTAATCCCATCCAGTTTAGAAAGTTATGCACACTCTGATGACAGCAAGAATAAACAGGTTTTAAGTCTGGATTTGAAAATCAGAAGGGGTGCAGCTTCTTTGACAGCAGCTGAGTTTAAGCTCAGGGGGAGAGGGATCTATTTCCTGAGGATTTTTCTTAGAAACCAAGAGACCTGCCTGCTGACATCTTTAAGCAGGAAGAGGTTTATAAGATTTGTTAAGTATTATAGTGCAAGACTATTTGAAATGGTAAATGGACTGTTTATATAACTCTTTTCTGGTATTGTCGACCACTTAAAGTGCTTTACAACACTGGTCAGTATTCATCCATTCATACACACTTTCATAGACTGGTGGAAGGGGTGAGCATGCTCATAAGCAGGGATAATTATTCACACACTCACACACCAATGGAAGAGCCATCAGAAGCAATTTTGGCTTCAGCATCTTGCCCAAGGACGCCTCAGCTTTAGACTGGAGGAGCCTGGGAAAGAGCCACCGACCATTTAGGAGACAGCCCCCCTCAAAATGCCAAAGTCATTGAAATTGTTATTGATCAAATATTTAATATGCTAAGAGCAACATTTTGCAGTCATTCTTCATAACTGCATAAATATGGTTAAAATTGTTTGAATTTGATATTTTGAGCAAACATGACTTTTAATTTTAAAGGTTATATATTAAGCCAGAGAGAATGACCTCACAATACAGTTTGGAAGTGTAGTAAGGTGGAGTCGTCTCTGAGGACGAGGCTGTTTACAGCTCTGTGTCCTGCGCTCGCCTTGTGCTCGTCCTGTCTCTGCAGAGACAGTGCTGCCTCTCTCACCTGCTGCTTGAGCAGCGATGCTTCTTTCTGTCTCGCTCAACTGAGCGTAGGAGAGACAGAGGGCTTTGTAATTGGAGCCGATGAAAAAGATATTTCTGCTGATTACATCAGTTACAATGGAGTTACAGAAAAGAGGTGCTGAGACGAAGGAGAGGACACAGGAACCACGAATTACCTCGTTAGGACTGATTTATGAAAAAACAAAACCTTCTCCATTTTAATTTTTAACCTCATTTCACACGCATGTGAAGTACACACAAAAGCGAGGCATGAACTGTCGCCTAGATCAAGATGTGTCATTCAGGTACAAGGTGAACTATTGTACACAGATCATCACTATGCGAAACACAGGGAGAGAGGGAACAGAGTCATTAAAAATGATGAGCACAATAGTGCATTTTTAACAAGCTTTTCCAGCCGTGCTTCTGTTTCCTCTTCATCATTATATGTTGTGTGTGTGTATGTGTGTGTGTAGACTTGTTTTACTGTATTTGTGAGGGCAGCTACATGGGGACCAAAATGCTGGACCCCTCATGTTTGAATGTCTGTTTGAGGGTTATGAGGGTTAAGGAACAATGTAATGCTTTAGCTCAATGATGTGTCCCCACAAAGACAGGTGTACAAGAATTTGTGTGTGTGTGTGTGTGTGTGTGTAACAGATTGCTTTAACCCTGCCATTCACATAGTGTGAAGTAGCCAATTACAGGCTGATTGGGGAGAATGAACAGTACAGGTGGAAAAAGTGAGGGGGAAATTAGAGGAGAGGTGGTTAGAAAAGGCAAATGGAGGAGATGGAGGAGCTAAGAATGGAACAGAACTTAAACAAAAGAACAACAAAGGAAAATCACACACCTTCTCTCAACAAAGGGAAATTAATCGGGCAATCTTTAAAGAATCTTTTTTTTTGACGGAGCTGCAGTGTTATTAATCAAAGTCAGACAGCTGAGTGAATTTCTCAGGAAGTGATAATGAAGGATGAGGGAGAGTGTGTCCACTCTTGTCTGAATGGGCTTTCTCTCAGTTGCCCTTCCTCCTCTCTGAGAGTTACAGAGCACTGGAGAATACATACTGGGAGCCATCATTAGTACAGCCACGACCAAATGTCTATTGACTTTAACGGGTATTTTCTTTAGCAATAGCATACAGACATACTGTGTTCTATTGACACCTGTCCTTTCTTTACATTTAAATAAGGGAGGAATCTTAACTGACACTAGAGATTTTTGTCCATCAGTAAGCTTCCGCTTACATTAAAATTTAAATAAGTGAACACCTATTGGATAAAAAGCCACAAAATTTCAAAACTGACATTTATTGTCCCCAGATGATGAATCCTTATGACGCTGGTGATCCTCCAGCTTTTCATCTGTTGCCATATGTAAACATTTTCACTTGTCTAGTGTTAGCTCTGTGAGTTATCTCAACTTAAAGCCTACTGTGTGGACATTTATGGTTCTCTTTCAAAGTGCTCTCAAGATTTTGGTGAGGCCTTGATTTTTATAAATCCTGCATTATAATGAGTTTGCCATTTTTGTTTTTCAGGGAGCTGTCTTGATAAGCATTAGATGTTTTGCCATGACATTTGGTGTAGACACACACATACAAATACAAACACAACACAAACACACACACACACACACACACAAGATCTCTTTGTCCCCAATATATTTTAGATTAATCTACTTAATTGTCTCTGTCCATACATTCAATAATAGCGAAACATCAAATATACAAAGCAACATTGTTGTTTTAGCTCATTTGACAACTTAAATATAATTAAAATTGTGAGAACTGCACAAATTGATGTCTTTTTGTGCTTAAGCTGTGTATTAAAAGTAGCATGATCCACTGATCCATTTTTTTCTTCAATGGAAAGTTCAAGGCGACCTGCAGACACAAAGTGGTGTCAATGTCAGTAAGAACATGGCAGTCCTCCACCTCTTCATCTCAAACAATGATCTGCAAAAATGCACACAAAGCTCCCTAATCTGCTATGTGTAAGCAGTGATGAATATGAATGAGGATATGAATATAGATGAGAAGAAAAAAATGAATATTGATGGTGGGATCTCCTCCCTTTGACTGGGGGCATTGTGTGGAACCAATCAATCATTCAAGAGCAGCCTCATGATTGGCAGGCAGGTCTGTCACTCTTTTCAACATATAAAGTATCACCTCAGGGTGTGTGCTGGTGTTTTTATATGTTTTGTAGCCTACACAGAAATATGTGTTTTTCTTTCTTTGGTGAAAAAGCACAGTGATCTTTTCAGTGAAGCTGTTGGTCAGCTGACCTTTTCGGTGTAGTGGCCTTATCTGCATTTGTATCACTTTGCAGTAACCTTGTACTGATTTGTCTGCAACCTAAGTGATTAATAAGTGCGAGGTACATTTGAAGCTGTGGTAAACAAAATGTAATGAATGCATCTAGCCTTACGAACTAATGGCATCACTACAGGATGTTTGTTGGGATGATAAATCTCGTGCAAAATAAACCAATGCATTTCCCTTAATGGTTTCATCGTCATTAAACTGATTAAACCAACACCAGTGCTAAATGAGGCACGCCAGTAGGATGGCAGATGAATTGATGGAAGTTATGGGGTGAGGTCAAAGGTCAAAATTTCTTATTGACCTACCGATAGAACTACCCCAAAGCAACTTATCAGTGATAGTGGATACGTGACACTGCTTTGATCTTTTCAGGGTCACGCAGCACTCAGTCCCCTCAGCTTTAATTTCCCTCTTAAATGAAAAGCTCTCTACAGGCTGTAGCCTCTCAGTGCTTCATTACAGGGCTAATGCAGCATCTCCTGTTCCTACAGCTGTGGGATCATTTACCACCTATTTACCTTGTGCTTTTCCCCATTTACCCCAGGCCTCCCACTCCCAGTAATGAGTTAAGAGGCACCGATGGCAGTGTGGATCACATTGTTCCCTCGCCATCTGTGGGATATTGACTGTGAAGCCCTCAATCCCTGCAAGGGAGAAGTGAGTCTTAGTCAGAGCCGAAATGTCTGCATGGACACCTTCACATTATTGCTTTACCCAAGAGTCACTCTGAGTTCAAGGGCTCTTTATTGAAGCACTGAGGTACATATTTGCCCTTAGAGGAAGTGGACTTTCCCTCATGCTGACCTGATGTTCCAAGAGGATGTGCACTTGCACATGTCAATGATTTTTAAAGCACTGATAGGTGGTTAATGATCCATTTAGGATTGGCTGATGTTCTATATTCACCAAGCAACACCTTAAAAGCCCCTTAAATCTCGTTTGTTTAGTCCAGATAAAAACCAAAATGTAAAAGATCAATTTGTGGATTGGACACCCAGCCAAGAAAATAGTCCCTCCCACACCCTGATGATTTTACATTCGGTTCATGTGGATTAAACAAATGACAAAAAAAAAAGGTAAATAGTGATTTAAAGAGATGCCAGTAGGCGGATTATATCAGCCTTAGTCAGAACCAGGCTAGACCCTGTTTTCAGTCTTTCTGCTAAACTAAAATAACCCACTGTAAATAAAAAAGTAAAGTAAATATATACAATAAATATGTCTTGAAGGAACGAGGTAATGCTTAAGGTACAGGGTAAAATGAGCTATAAGAAATGATGAAATGTTGAACAAAAGTTGCTAAATTGTGGGTAATACTGCATTCTAAAAATGATTTCCCCCAGTTTTACACGCACTCACTCACTGTAAATTGCTGTTTAGGCTTTAACTGTTTTTTTTTTTTTGTTAAATCATGTCTTTTGAATATGAAGGGGAAAAGTGGTATTTTCTTAGCATACGTATTTGCATAAACTTGTTCACTTTTGCTGTTGTTTTTCTCTGTGATCTGACATTGACACCTTGTGGTGCAATAGTGAAGCAAAAATCGTACTTTCTGTGCCATGTATGTCCCAGTTAAACACAAGAAAAGATACCTTGACAGATACAAAACTCATTCATTCCCACATTAGTGAATCTCTGTAAGTTAGGCCATGTGGAGGGTGTATGTGGTGGGATTTGGCATGTATTGACATGTACTGTATGCCAGAATTGTGGCTATGTACTTATGTCTCGTGTCTCGTATTGTATTGTACTGTACTGTACTGTAATTGTATGTATTTACGTAATACAGTGGCCTTTTGTCAAACCTCCCTATGGGACAAATGAAGTGATCGATTAATCAATATAGTATGTGAGGGCCTGCTGACATATAGGCTCTGTGCATACATCCACGTAGCTCCCATTTGTTGTGACTGTGCAGACTTTTCTGTGATCTACTGTGCATGTGTGAAGCCCCTCCTCCAAGTGATGTAATTGTGAAAACAAATCCACGTGTCCAGGTCTGTTTGAGCGTATTTTCTGGTCCTGACACTATCTCACCCATCTCTGCTATCAGGAGTGGATGAAAGATTTAGATCCTTTACTTAAGTAGAAGTATCAATACTGTGGTTTGAAATTACTCCAAAATAAGTGAAAGTCATGCATTAAAAAACTTACTTGAGTATTTGGAAATGTATGATTTTCACTGGACAAGAAAGGTCTGGAAAATAGTGATCTGAAAAAGTAACTAGTAACTAAAGCTGTCAGACAAATGTAGTGGAATAAAAGGTCCAATATTTGCCTCAGAGCTTTTGTAGAGTGGATAAAAAAATGGTATAAAATTGAAACACTCAAGTATAATTCAAATTTGTACATAGTTACATTCCACTGCTATCAAATTCTCACTTTCCCAAAACTCCTCTGTTGTCACTTCCTGGATCGACTGTGACAAGTTTTGAATTGACAGTGGCGGGAATCCCACTGACAGCTGTGATGGTGGAAATTGTGACATATATCCGTGGTGGCAGTGCAGAGGAGTGTGACAGGCCTAAACAGGACTGTCTACCCTGTGTCTTGAGATAGTATGTCAGCTCTGTGCGTGACGTTCCCTCAAGGCTACAGTTTGTGTGAATGAGACACTAAAGCAGCAATGTCTTTGCTGAAGCCTGTCGTGTGTCAGGACAATAACAGAGAGAGATGGCAAATTATGAATGAATAGTTAATTAGATAGATCCCATTGTGCACATAATTTGGGGATAATTCGTGGCCACCCAAAATACAGTGTTACATGAACATCTCCGAGAGGAACATAATCGGCTTATATGGATGAATCTCTTTTGTACAAACCCCCTCTGAAGGCTTTTAGCCTGCCAGAGGGGGCATCGCTCACAGGTGGTGCATTTGTGTCTTTTTTCTGCTTTACAAAGCACACTCAGCAAGAAGCAAATGCCCACAGTGAGCCTGAAAAATAGAAGTCTCTATCTGGGGCATATATTAACCAGGCATTGCAGACAGAATGTCCTCAATGAGATCATGGACCAAATTCTTTAATTGGTAAATGGGCTCTAAATTCAGACTGGAGTGTGAGCTGATAGAGAAGGATAGATATTTTTAAAGCGAGAAACTGCATTCTCAAGCCCTATAAATCGGAGGGTTTTTACTCTGGCTGCATCGTAGAGCCAATTAGTCAGATGGATGTGCGGTGTTATCTTCACTCTGGCTCATCTCCACTGCGCAGGCACACAGCCCCTGTAAACGACTGCAGCCGAATGGGCCCTGATAGCATCAGTAATGAAGAACCACCATGCTGATATTTCTGCCATCACAGCAGCTGAAAGAGAAGAAGCAGAGGTTACCACAATGTGGTGCCACATACACTCTCATCTAATCATATCACTTTGTACCATTCAAAACTGGAACATTATTGAATGAGCACTAAACTGTTTCTGTGGCCTCTACACTTGTTTTGCTCTCTCTGCTCTCTCTTCACTGTTAAAAAAATTGCATCATTTTGACCTGCTGCCTCCATTAGAGAGCGTGGATAATAAAATACTTCACATACTTGTGAGCTGTCTTATTGTTTTAATCTGTTCATCTATTTGACTACTAAGGAAATGTCTTCTAAACCACATCTTAAAGGGGGTTAGTATTACAGTTTTATGTATTGGAGGAAGTGTGTGTGTGTGTTCACGCAGGAAAATACGAGGAACTTTATCTTTTCAATCTTTTTTATTGCATTTCACAGGTTTGTTAACTTACATAGCAAGATATATATACATTCAGAGACAATGATTTTTTTCCTCAACAATCCCGCACATCACCTACAACCCACCAAATCCTGCTTTAGGTTGTGCAAAAGAAGACAAACAAACAAAAACAAACAAACAAAAAAGGACAGTTAGAGAAAAGAGCTATCTTCAGGGTCAGGTAAGACCATCAAATTGTATGTTATCCAAAAAAGATTTCATGTCAAAGTAAAAGTTTCCTAGGAGCTACTGATGGAATCTTATTTTCTCTAATCTGACGCACTGTAAAACTTCTTTTATCCATCTGCCATTAGTCGGGAGTGACACATGTCTCCACTTTAAAAGGATGAGGCGTCGGGCCAGTAAAGTCGTAAAAGCCAGAGGCCTTTGGAATGGCACAAGCATGTTTAATTCTGGTGTAATGCCAAATATAGCTGTAGCTGGATTAGGCTCCATAGTCACATTATGAGCATCTTGCAAGGTTCTAAATATTTCTGCCCAATACTGTAATAACCTGGGACAGGTCCAGAACATGTGCATGAGGGTAGCAGGTGACTGGTTGCACCTGTTGCAGGCATAACTGAGATTGGGATACATCTTTGCTAATCTGGCATTGGTGTAATAAATTCTGTGCAAAATCTTCAGTTGTAACAACCAATGCTTTGTACAACTGAGGATGAGTGGACCAAATATAAGGAACTTTTAACCGGTTGCAAGCAGTCTAAATTTAATACTGATGCCTCATGTCTTACGATGGCAAATGAAACCACTTGCAAGGCGATTGGAGATTACTTTCTTGTCTTTTACCACTCCTCTGCCTGGACTGCCCAGTCAGCAGAAACGCTTTGAAACGCCTTACGGCACACAGACCAGATGATCAATCTGCTGTTCTCTTTTTCGCTATCTGTGGTTGGGAGCAGGAGGATATTTTTCTGTAGATAATTTCAGTATTTTGTGTGTATGGCCAACAGGGTTGGGAAGTAATGCATTACTGAGTAATGCATTACTTAGTAAAGCATTATAGTAATTTTATCACTTACAATTGCCAAAACAGTAATTATATTACAGTTACTAATCCACTTAACACTGCATTACTGCGTTAATGGAAAGGGATGTTTTTTGTCATCAGTTATAATGATGAGGTATACGTCAAGTCAAGTCAAGTTTAACTTTATTATCCTCAATGAGGATATTCATGTGGTCATTGCATGTCTCATGTCCAATAGATAAACATAAAAATAGGTACACATACAAGCATAAAAGAGACACATACAAACAGACATACATGTCTCACTTCATAAAGATATAATCTAAAATCAGTTCAACATTATTTGCTGTTGAGCAGTCTGATTGCTGTTGGCACGAATGATTTGCCATATCTCACAGTTCTGATTTTCCGCTGCAGGATTCTGCCCCCTGGCCTACCACTTCTCAGAAACCTTAGGCGGAGAGGATGAGTGTGGTCACTCAGGATCTGGTTAGCCTTTTTTAAGATCAGCTCATTATACTGTTGGGCTGCCGATACCTGATCGATCCCAATGATCTTACTTGCTGTCTTAATCATACATTGTAATTTGGCTTGATCCTATGCACGCATATTTCCAAAAGTACAGAGGAGGCCAAAGGTCAGGACACTCTGCAGGACAGTTTTATAAAACATTTGGAGGATACGTCGGTCTATCCTAAAGTAGCTCAACCTTCTGAGGAAAAACAGCCTCTGCTGTAACTTCCTGTACTTACTCATCGCGAGATCATTGAATTTAAGTTGGCTGTCTATTTCAACTCCTAAGTATTTATAGGTTGTGACCCTCTAGATTTCCTCACCATTTATGTTGGGGGGGGGACAATTATCTTGCTTTTACTAGAATCAGTGACCATATCTTTGGTCTTTTTGGCGTTGACCTCCAGAAAGTGATCTGAACACCACTGAATAAAACCCTCTATCTCCCTATCAAAACCCTCCACAGATACTCTTTCAGAGTTTAAGAATCCCACTAAGGCTGTATCATCTGCGTACTTAAAAAAAGCATGCTCAGATGAAGCTGCTTGACAGTTGTTTGTATATAAAGTATATAACACTGGGGACAAAACACACCCTTGAGGGGCACCAGTGTTGATGATCTTTGGTGACGAGAAAGCTGAATTGAACCTCACTCGCTGGCTACGATTGGTCAGAAAGTCATAAATCCACAGGATAATTTTAGAGTTTACACTTAAATCCATCAATTTGTTCACAAGCAGGTGTGATTGTATTGTGTTGAAGGCACTACTGAAATCTACACACGCCACTTTAGGTTATTTACACATTCAAGGTGCTCATAGATGTTGTTTACCAGGGTCAGTAGTGCACCCTCAATGCCTCTCTCTGCCCGGTAAGCAAATTGATTAGGCTCTAAATGAGGTGATACAGTTAACAAAAGTTCTTTCAGGACAATTTTCTCAAGACATTTCATTACCGCAGATGTGAGGGCAACTGGGCGCAGATCATTTAATTCTTTTGGTCTATTGTTTTTGGGAACTGGCACAGGCTGTGCCAGCTGTTCTTCACATGCCCATAGTTTCCTGCAGCTGACCTCATCTGGCCCAGGGGCCTTACGGGGTGAAACACGTTTAAAATGTGATCTGACATCATCCAAGGAGATAACAATATTCACATCCCTGTTCACATCCTCCCGTTCCTTTACTTTCATGATAGCCATGTTCTGTTCAGATTTAAAATCATACATATCAAATCTACAATAAAAATTATTTAAATTATTTGCCATATCAAGATCATCATTATCAGCAGGCATGCAATGCTTCTTAGGCTTGTGCCCTGTGATTGTTTGTAAACCCTTCCATGCTCTTCTGCTGTCGTATTTAAAAAACTCTCCATTCTATCTTTGTATGCTGCTTTACACAGTCTAATCATACCTTTAATCTGCCTCTGTACTTCCTTCTTCTTCTCCCTGCTTCCCCCTGATTTAAACAAGCACTTTTTCTGGTTGAGAAGTTGTTTTAGCCCCGGGGACACACAGGGCTTGTTGTTCAGAAATATTTTAATTGTCTTTTTGAAACTAGCATCACATCATTTAATGATCAGCTGAAAACATATATATAAAAAAAGTTGTCATTGCTTCTGCTAATCGTCCTGGCTTATAAAGGCTAACAACAGGTCATAGTTTCTGTTTTTATAAATGCACAGAGATGGCTTTTATTTTAAACGTCAAGATTCCTTTAATTGTCTCCCTTGGGAGAAATTTGTCTTGGAGGGGAAATTGCTGCTTGGACAATACATTAAATTAATGGAGACATCAAGTATGACAAATGTGCAAAACATTAGCTCATTAAAGCTGTAATCATCCTTAGTACATACTGTACATTCAC
>JAQFJA010000012.1:17936138-17947284 GCA_029874485.1 Naso brachycentron | reverse complement strand
ATTGTTTAAAAAATCAAGTGGAAACACATGCATAAAAATCCATTTTAAATCATAAATCAATTTTCAATGCACAAGTTAATCTTCCTTGACCTCAGCATTGTTTTAAATAGGGATTCCCCGAGGATGAGAGACTTTGGCTCTGTCAGTATGATTGATCGACGCTCCAATGACAGCATATTGGCTTTTCACCATCACTGCACTACAAGGAGCCATGAAGTGAAGAGGGAGGATGAGGGCAAAAAGGGGAAGGGAAAAAAAAAGAGAGCCAGAGAAGAAACACTGTGTCAAGATTCATCTCGCTTCCACAGGGAAATAAAGCTGCCATATAGATTTGCAGTAAATAGAAAAACAGACAATTTGCCATGCTGCGACTCATAAACCTTAATTGAGTGAGAAGACACGTCGTAGAAGTTTGCAGCGCACTTTCCTTTCATTTTGGATTTTCTCATTGTACCTTCAGCCCTGTTGCGTTTGCAGTTCAGCGATTTCCCCCTGTGGCTCTCTGATTGAAGCAGAGCTCTCCATCCTCTCCCTCTTTCCTTCCTTTCTTCTCTCTGACTGAGTGGACATGCATCCTTCTCCTCCTCGGCTTTACACCTCTGCCATCAGCAGCTGCACCAAAGCCCTGTGTGATGTGAAGTGAGACGCTTGCATACTAATGGAGCAGGAACAGGATGTCTCTCAGGCAGGCCAGCGCAGTGAGGACATAGAGAAAACATCAGGCGGCTCTACTCAGCTTTCCAGCACCCCATGATAGCTCTGCTGAAGCTGATTGTCTTGAAGCTGCAGCTTTAGTGTAGAAATCTGGAAATGTGGAATTACAATCAGGTGTATGCCGAGATGGAGAAAGAGTCAGATATTGGAACATATGTGCATGACATGGTTGTGCTCTCTGGTCATTGTGTTAGCCATAACATGTATGTTGTGTTGTTTTATCACATGGGTTTATGCTGCAGTCACCTTCATGTAGCAGTCGCAGCCTTTACTGGCATCTCCCTTGAGCTTCCTGATGGCACTAATAGCTGTCTTCTCATGTCTTCTCATTTGGTTATGAAACAGACATGCCGGTGGCATAGCCGTTGCCATGGTGACGGCATGTCTGTGAGCCTGTTGTGCGGCTGCTGATTCAGAAACACTGCTTACATTTTGCACCCAGTGAAAGGGGCCTCAGGAATAGAGGGGGCAAAGCAGAGCCTCCTATGAAAAATGATGCAGTGTGGCTATCAAGTGAGGATCCTTCTGGCTGCACCAGTGGCACATAAGGCGTGCGCTGGCAGCACTGCTTCTGAACTCTTTGTAGGTGTAAGAATGAGTTCAAGAAAATTTCTTCAAATAAAAAGAGAGATCATTTTAACTAGTCATTCAAAACAATGAGCCTTCTTTAACTTTTTCCAGTGAAAAAGCCAAGTGTTGCCTGTAGGCACAAAAACACTTGACAAATCTTTAAAAAAAAAAAGAAGAAAGAAAGCTCTCTGCATCCTGCTGCAGATCTGTGTTTCTTTGGTGACTCTGATTATCTTCATCGCTCCCTGTGTTGTCCAGATATCCTGTCATACAAATGTATCTATTAGGCCTTGGCATGAAGCAGACAAAACAAAGCTCATTATGTCTCACAATTACATCTTGCTGTCTTGCTTTGAACCTCCGGGCCAGTGGTCTTCATTCAAAGGTTCATGGGAACTCACTGGAAAAAAACAGCGACTGTAGATGTCTATTTGTTAATGTGTGTGTGTGTTTTATATGTGAAATGTGTACTTAGATTAAAACCTCACAAGGATTGGATGTGCAGAGAGAGTAAATCCCTCCTGCTGGAGGCTTCAATTCAGACAGTCAGCTGGATAATTCCAAGCTGTTGAGGGATTTTTCTGCCTCCTTCCAGTGATCTGTTCATGCATGTGTATCACAGTGTGGGAGCTGAATGAGACTGGGGTTATAGGATGTGTGTTTTAGAGAGGGTGTGCTATAGATACAAACGTATGCATGCATTTTTAATTATGCTCCCTGCAGTGTAATTGCTGTCTGCTGCCTCAGCCAAGGGATAGGCAATAGATTTTCGGGACACAGGTGCTCGCTGCTTTGGTAGTGAGAGGATCAATCACATCCCTAATCAACAGCTGTTTTCACACTGTATCCAGCAACAGTAATGATAACACACATCTGTGTATTTTGACAGATTGATGCTCAGTCATCTGTTGCCCACTCTCTGCCCTTGTAATGACATTCAGGTTATGTTTTATTTGATCTAAATAATTAAGCTGGTCCAGCACACATACACACAAACACACTAACATGCATTTACAGTATTTATTTTTTTCCCAATCAAACTACTGGCAGTAGCGTCTATTTTAAACCAGCATGTAGCAGTAAAAGGCAGTAAGTCAGTAAAAATTATTACAGGACATCACTGTCATGTAAAGGTGAACAGTGAGAGGGAATTGTTATTAAGTCGGGACAATCAATAAGTATTTGTGTTGATTCAGATTTATGATTGATGCTGTGTAGAAAACAGATGGATGATACAGTGTTTAAAGTGAGAGCACATGGGTACTACATGATAACCAGTGGTAGGTCAAGTACTGGAAGTTTAAACTCAAATAAAAGTTCAACTATTTCCATAAAAAAAGTAAAAACTACCATTTAAAAAGTCTAACCAAAGAAATAAAGCACAACAACAACAAGAAAAACACCTCATGAAAAAATTACTCAGAGTACAAATTACTTTCCATTTTAATAGGTATTAAGGGTCAGTAATTATTTTGTACCAGATTCTTACTAT
Source organism: Naso brachycentron (assembly GCA_029874485.1). Taxonomy (NCBI): domain Eukaryota; kingdom Metazoa; phylum Chordata; class Actinopteri; order Acanthuriformes; family Acanthuridae; genus Naso; species Naso brachycentron. The sequence continues at coordinate 17,944,508 of JAQFJA010000012.1, read as the reverse complement.
TGATTGAAAGGCCCAACAAACCACTACAGCTATGTCATTAGCATAAAATCAAAGATTGAAGTTACCCATTAGAATTAACATTAAAAAAAAGTTAGTCAGTCAACTACTTTCACCTACAGGATGTGCAACTTACCTCAATGTGCTTGTGGAAGTTAGAGGAGGAGTCTTGGGAACACTTTATTTGGATAGTCTGCTGACAGATAGTTAACATTTCAACAACATACCAGTTGTTGATAACGTTGTAATAATTGTTGAACATTTGTGTATACGTTGTAGAATTTTAATTAATGTTAATATTACTTGAACATTTTCACAGTGCTGTTTGAAAGACCTCACAATGTTCAACCAAGGTTAATGAAATGGTTAACAACAGTAATTATGGTTACAGTTAGGGTGTAACAGTTACATTGCTGAATGTCAACTGATATGTCGTGGAAATATTACAAATAGTCTGTAAACTATTTGTAGGCAGACTATCCAAATAAAGTCATGCTCGAGTTTTTTCAGGAGGCACAGCAAGCATTTCATCATGTAACTGTCTTTTTTAGATGTTGATATGAAATGTATGGACAGATGTGGAAAGGCATTGTCACGGGAAGCTGCCTCTTGTTTTGGTTTTGCTCCGTCATCATTGCAATAATGTCAACAGACAGGTGGTGCTTTTTCAGGCAGCTGGTATCTTGGCTTTTGCAGCAGTGGTGCTTCTTGAACGCTCTCCCTCTTATACTAAATCTGAACTTTTAGAGTAGACTAGTTGTGACTATGTAATTTGCCAAATTAGCAAAGGAAAAAGTAGCTAGATTACTGGATCAAAAATTGACTCAAGTTAAGAGCAGAAGTACAGTGTTAAAACAGAAACAGGTGAATGGACTTCATTAATATCATGCTCTTCTAGTCTTTTCACTAATCAATGCACTTTCCAACTTAAGACAGTATTCACCCAATCACTCACACATACATTTATACAACAACAGCATGTGGCCTCTCTGCAAATTGCTCATTAGGAGCTTCTATACACACTGAAGGAACAGCGATCCATAGCAATAGGGGTTCAGTGTCTTGCCCAAGAACACTTTGACATGCAGGCAGGAAGAGTTGGAGATCATGCCAACAACCTGCTGATTCTCAGAAGCCTCTATTTATTTGAGGAAAAAAAACAAACAAACAAACAAAAAAAGCTTTTTCACTCTCGTGTTGCTTGTAATGCATTACTGCCAACCCCTGATGAAAACTACTTTCTACACAAAGTAAATGATGTGCGATGCAGATGTCTAGTTATATCTTATCCTACACATGCAGAGCACAGTAGGTTGTACTAGCAGGGGCCAGGAACGATTTGTGTTGTTCAAATGTGGGAAGCTGGTGAGGGATCATGGATTTAGTTTGCAAAGCTTTACCGTAAAACTTACTCTGAACACTTCAGTGGAGTTGGTCTGCAGTCAGCAGTAGGTATCTGTGGGTATTCTGGGTAGCTTGTGAGTATAAATTTGTGTACTGCAGAGATTATGAAGCAGGTCTTCAGTGAAAAAGAGCATATGTGCTCAGCAGTGCTTCCTTGGGTCAATAAGGTCAACACGTACACACAGTGAGAGATAGGTGGGAACGGATGCAGATCCCCACAGTGCTGCCAGTCTGCCAGCAACCTGGTGCCAGGTGTCTGAGTTTTATGGCCTCAGCGTGAAAGCAGCGATTACTGCGCCTGTCTCCTCCGATTTGATACCTGAGCAGCATAACACATGGAGGAAGAGAGGGCAGACAAATGTTTTACCAACTAAATCTCTTTATATCACATCTAAGTATATGATCAGGCAGCCATTGAAAGATGTCTGAATGGATTATTTGAGAAACTGAACGATGGATGATTGAAGACAGAAATAGTAGAAGCTGCCACATATTTAGCAGTTATTCACAGTCAGGATCCATTAATACAGTCAAGAGAAGGTGCCACACTTCTGTCACACTTACAGAATCAGTTAGATCAGTTTGAGCGTGACCAGGTCATTGCAGAGACCAGCCACCTAATAGCAGGCACCATATGCATTTGTACTCAAAGACAAACAAACATGGACGAGCTGTGATGCTTTCACTCTGCACCGATTTCCCTCCCTTTGGTGAATTTGAGAAAAGCTGCTTTTAGTCTGCAAGCCACTCTCCTGGCATGTTTAAATTTCCATGAACTCTCTCATGATGTTCTTTGTCTGCATTGCAAAGTGCTCCGTTTTGTATTTGTTAAACTTGTTTTCTACTTTTGTATATGCAAATGTGGAGGGGGGAAAGTGTGAGAGGATGTCAACACATTGCAGGGAGTGAACAGACAGCACATGAAAGAAGACAGAAATCAATCTGGATCTGTTTTATGTTAATGTTGGTGGGAACTTGTCAGTTTTGATGTGTAACAAAATACTCCCGACAATCTTGCACACACACTTACTCTCTCTCACACACACACACATACACTGGATGCTTAGCCTCAGTTTATTTATGAGGATGAATGTAAATTTCTGAGTGTGAGACAGATTTGAAGCTGACTCTGTGGTGTTCAGATTTAGTGAGGGAGAAAGCCATAAGTTTGTCTTTTATTCTCTATTACTGATGTAAACAATTACAGAAGCTGATTATTTCTTTTGGTTGTTTAGATAATTGCCATTTTTGACAACTCCCTGGTCACACGCAATCACTCATTTACACACACATTTAAATGCTTCTAGAAATGCCTGCACACACAAAGCTTAGCCAGTCGAGGAATGTTTGTGAATCATTTCAAGAGAAAATTAAAGGGATCACACAAGAATTAAAAGCTGGGGTAGGTAACATCTGGAAATCAAGCTAGCTGTAGCATGAGACTCCTAAGGAAGCTACTCCGCTGCCCCCTCCGCTCCCTGTTTTTGCTCTGGCTCGAGTTGTATGTCGGTGGTTGTTGCTCTTTCTTTTAAGGCCATTTTACACCAGAGATTCACGATGAGACCAAACGGTTGCAGGGAAAGATGCAGCGGTGTAAACTGGTCTGTCTCAGCTCGACTCAAGCCGGCTGATGGTGTCGCCTGCAACTCAGCTTGTCAAGTCACCAAAGGCCAGTTTTGGAGCTTAAGGCACATCACAACAGCCAATTAGTTCATAGCTATGTCACCTGTTGCTAAGTGCAGTGTAGCGCAGCCAATAGGAACACACACTCTCTGAAATAACCCATGATTGGCTGAAAAGTACCCATCATGGTCTTCATTTTCTAAAGCAGGGGTCTTCAACCTTTTTCAGCCCGTGGGACCCCTTGATCTGTAGAGAAACAGAACAGGGACCCCCAGATAAAAAAAACAAATTTAGAAAAAGTGTTGCGTTTCAAGACAAGCCAACTACTTTTTAACCTATTTTATACTCAGTCATTATCATATTTGTAAAAAGTAGCTTATTATTGCCCATTAATATCAGAGTTTACTTTTAATTGAGTTTACTCAATATAATTTTGTCCAAATTTTAAAAAAAATTCCCAGATTGAAATTATTTTGATAAAAAATTTTAACTACTTTGGCGGACCCCCTAGGGGTCACAACCCCCTGGTTGAAGACCACTGTACTAAAGCCACTCTTAGTCTTTGTTTCTTTTCTTAGTTTGTCCAATCCTGGTTGAGTATGGTGTGCACTTAGCTCAGCCGCAGTTACAGCTCTAAAAAAAACCCTATAAATTCATTGACCGCTTCCCATGGGCCTGTATCATAAGTAGTGAGTGATGAACAGTGAGGCACACACTCCCTGTTTATTAAGCCTGTTGTGTAATGGGCTCATAGCCAGAGCTGCCGGCTGTGCCCACCCCACACACTGACTTGTTCAAGAGGATCACTGATACCAAGCTGGTATGCAGATAATCTACCCAGCACAGAGAGAGAAATGTGTTAGTAATCTCTGAGGAGACAAGTACGCAACACATCAATAGAGCAAATATCAACCTTATCATCTTAGGTGGTTGACAAATACAGTGCAGAATGTGCGAAAGTTCTGCATCACTCTATCCTCTTATTTTTATGCTCTATGGGGATGGAAAAGTCGAACTAAGTGTATGTTGCATAACTGTAATTTTCACTCACGAAACAGATTATTAGGAAAGAGTGTGTCTGTTCAAATAGCATAATTGTTGAGTAGATTTTTGGCATACATGTTTGTTTTAAAATCCAAGAGTAACTTTTTCTCAAATTTACTATTTTATTCAGACTGTGTCTGGCTGTGTAGGAGATCATTAAAGGTAGAAATGAATGTCTACACAATAGCAGGGCAACAAGATAAATTTGACAGATTCATTCTGCCCTGTTAGACATGTCAACTTAGCCCCCTTCATATCAGAGGGGCGGCATTTGGAAGAATGGCCCCTCGCCTCATTTGTCACTCTCCAGAAGGAGACCACATATGACTTTTTATTTCACATTTTTATATCTTCAGTTTAGTATTTCAGTTTTACTCTCTTAATATGTTATTGAATTCACCACCTTTTGCAAACAGATTTGCAAATTTTGTGCATCTGTGTTGCAGACTTTAACATTTTACTTGCTTTCTATCTTTTTCAGGCTTAAACTTCAAAGTGGGGAAGAAAGACCAGACAAAACAATCAGCAGAGGGCAAGCCTGGGCCAGATGATCTTCTGCAAATAACTTTTTCTTGGATAAGAAATCACCACTCTGGAATTTGTCAGCAGCCTTTAGCTAGCAGCGAAGGAGACTAATGCACACAAACCTTCCCTGCAAACCTTTCACCAGAACACTGCCTCTTGTCTAAGCTTTGTGTGAGCAGAGAGAGCAGACAGCATGGCGCTTCGCTCGCAGCTTTGTCCTCTGCTCTGGCTGTGCATGGCATTGCTTCTTTCCTCTCTGTCGCCCATACATGGCAAGGAATGTCCACGTTTGTGTGTATGTGAGATCCGCCCTTGGTTCACCCCCCAGTCGACCTACAAGGAAGCAACCACCGTGGACTGCAATGACTTGAGGCTCACACACATCCCTACCAACCTGTCCACAGATACCCAGGTGTTACTGCTCCAGAGTAACGCCATCTCTCACACTAGCGGAGAACTGGAGGTGCTGTTCAACCTGACAGAGTTGGACCTATCCCAGAACAATTTCAGCACTGTGGAAGCTGTGGGCCTCACAAGCATGAACCACCTGACCACCCTGCACCTAGAGGAGAACCAGATCAGCCAGCTGCCAGACCACTGCCTGGGAAACCTCTCCAATCTCCAAGAGCTCTACATGAACCACAACCAAATAAGTTCCATCTCCCCTCGGGCGTTTGCAGGTCTGCACAACCTGCTGCGTCTTCATCTGAACTCCAACAGGCTCCAGGTCATAGACAGCCGCTGGTTTGAAGAAACACCTAACCTTGAGATCCTCATGATTGGAGAGAACCCAGTTATTGGCCTTTTGGACATGAACTTTAAGCCTCTAGGTAGCCTGAGGAGTCTGGTTCTGGCGGGCATGGACCTCACTGATGTTCCAGCGAATGCATTTGTAGGTTTGGATAACCTTGAAAGCATTTCTTTCTATGACAACAGACTGGTCAGAATCCCTCAACTGGCCCTTCAAAAAGTTCCCAATCTGAAATTCTTGGATTTAAACAAAAATCCAGTTCACAAAATCCAGGAAGGAGATTTCCAGAACATGTTACGTCTGAAGGAGCTTGGCATCAACAACATGATGGAGTTAGTATCAATTGACCGCTACGCTCTGGACAACTTACCTGAACTTACAAAGCTGGAGGCCACCAACAACCCTAAATTGTCTTATGTGCATAGGCTGGCCTTTAGGGACATGCCCTCCTTGGAGAGCCTGATGCTCAACAATAATGCCCTCACTGCCCTTTACCAGCATACAGTGGAGGTGTTGCCAAATCTGCGGGAGATCAGTCTGCATAGCAACCCATTACGCTGTGACTGTGTCATTCAGTGGATGAGTTCCAACAAGACCACAGTGCGCTTCATGGAGCCCCTGGCTATGCTGTGCACCTCCCCATCAGAGCTGAAAGATCAGCGGGTTCGAGGGCTAAGGCTGCTGGACTCTCCAGAGCAATGCCTGCCCCTCATATCCCACAACACCTTCCCCAGCCACTTGAACCTCGAGCTGGGCATGAGTGTCAGTCTTGACTGTAGGGCTATGGCTGAGCCTGAGCCCGAGATATACTGGGTGACTCCCCTTGGAACTAAAATCACAACAGACACTGTGTCAGAGCGGTACCACTTGACTAGCGAGGGAACGCTGCGGCTGTCTCATGTTCAGGTGGAGGATTCTGGTCATTACACTTGTGTGGCCCAGAACACGGAAGGAGCTGACACAAGGGTTGCCACTATCCGTGTAAATGGCACACTGCTAGACAGCGCCCAGTTGATGAAAATCTATGTCAAGCAGACTGAGTCGCATTCCATCCTGGTCTCCTGGAAGGTCAATTCTAATGTCATGTCCTCCAACCTGAAGTGGGCCTCAGCCACCATGAAGATCGACAACCCGCACATCACATACACAGCTCGTGTCCCCGTAGATGTACATGAGTACAACCTCACACACCTTCAGCCAGCCACTGAGTATGAGGTATGCCTCACTGTCTCAAACGTCCATCTGCAGACACACAAGTCTTGTGTTAATGTGACAACACGTAGCGCTACCTTTGCCCTAGACCTGTCAGACCAGCACCCGAGCGCGGCGGTGCTTGCTGTCATGGCAACCATGCTGGCCTTTCTCAGTCTGGCAACTGTGGGTGTCTACATGTCCCGCAGATGGAAGAGAAAAAACTACCACCACTCTCTGAAGAAATACATGCTGAAGACTTCCTCCATTCCTCTGAATGAGCTTTACCCTCCACTCATCAACCTGTGGGAGGCTGACAGTGAGAAGGACAAAGATGGCAGTACAGAGGGAAAGCCCTCTCCTGTTGACACCACGCGAAGTTATTACATGTGGTGAGGATTCAGTTAAAAGGCTTGGCTGCCTCCTTAGCAGCACAAAAAGACACACTTTTGCAATTTTGGTGCAAAAGTCAAATAAAGTTGCAAATGTTTTTTTTGTATTCTCAGCTTTGCTAATAAGAGGCAGAGTGATCAAGGACAGGATTTCTAATAGTATAGCGTATCGCCTTTGTTTGATTCTTTCTAACTCTTGTTTTGGACTCTCCAAGATGGCAGCTGTATTTAGCCTCCAGGTTGTCTTAGTTGCTCTGCTTGTTTCTGTGATATATTTTTGACTTCCTTTCTTTTAGGTTAATTATACAGCAGGGACCAATGGTCTTCTTGCATTCTTAGTGGAAATCAGTGTTTATTTTCTTTGTTTTGTAAAACAGGTAAACTGTTGTGCACTGATAGATAATGAAGTTTGTCTGAACTTCAATTAAAAGCTGACAGCTGGATTTAGACTTGTTAAAGTGTCTACTGAATGTTAGCAATTGTGCAGTAACGTTGTATCAACTATACCTTTGAATTTTTTGGATTTAAATCGCAAGAGAGTAGATTTTAGTTTGCTGATAAATGTGATGTTAATGCTAGAAATACAAACGTTTGGTAAAACATTATGAGGTTTCTTTTTTTTTTTCTTACTAAGGTGCACTAGAAACTTTTTGACCTTTCCCCATTTACTCACTTATTTTGCTAGATTTTTTTTTTTTCGCTAATTGCTTAGTTCATTATTTTCACATGCAATATGTATACTGATGAAGTTTAAATTAATCGTTTTTGGTTCTTTTGCAAACATTTGGTCTTTTTTAAAATTCCTGCTCTCATCAAACAGTCATTTTATCCTTTGAGTTTGACAGGCACACTCACTCCTTGATGATACGCGCTGTTGGTCTCGTGGATTCTTAATCGCATGTCTGAGAGAAACTTAAGCTCAACAAAACTGACTGAATCAGCTTGACACAGTCGCAGTGTTCACTGTGAACCATCCTCACAGACAGAGCTTATACTGTGTCAGCTTAATTTCTCAATATGGGTATGTGCAAAGTGGTACATGCACTCTTGATAAGGACAGACATATTTAAGCATGTGCTGCCCTCTAGAGGATGCTACAACTACTTATTGAACATGTTTAATATGGTTGTCATAGAAGTCAAGAATTAGAAATCAAAGTAATAGCAAAACAGCATCTGGGGTTTAGCATCAATCAACAAAACCTCTCCCACACAAATTCAGTTTAGCATTTTGAGTTTTATTCAGACAAAGTGCTTTATTTGGCCAGTTTTGTATTAAGTGATTATTAAATAAAAAATTGAAAAAGAAAAAAAAAAGTGGGATTGTCCAAAATCCCATTTGTCACAGATTTACCAGTGTTTGCAAAATAATGTATTAAATTACAGCCATTACGAGGTACAGCATTCATCTGCCATTTTCTGATAATAACAACCTGTGTGCAAA